>CAKAOJ020000276.1:505000-714516 GCA_916701645.2 Sebastolobus alascanus
AATGAAACAAAAGCAGCAAATCGTGGAGAATACCAGAGAATAAAAACTTTGGTTGGTGTTTAATTTTCTGTTAATTAATCCATCAATCAACTAATTGTTTCAACTCTAAAAGGCGAAACCGTCTCAGTAACTCTTCCCAATACTGTCAACACAAAAATGAGTAGTGAGAAATGACCTGATAATTAGTGAATGCCTGCTTTGTTTTATCTGCATGCTTCCTCCATCACCTGACCCCCCCCCCCCCCCCCCCCCTCGCCTACCTGCACACCTGTTCCCGCTCTCCCCATCCGCCCCTGCAGCACACAGCCTACAGCAGCCCATTCCTGTCCCACTCTTTGCCAGATTGTGCTTCCTCTTTTGCTTCCGCAGCCATCTGCTCCGCCTGTTTTTACTTTTTCCTGTTCACTCACCAGACTTTTTGCCCCTCAGCTTGAACCCTCCTGGATACATTTTCTGTTGCCTGTCTGGCATTGATGGAACAAGCACCAGATCTTTTACTTAAAGGGAAACTTTGCGTGGTGTGGTGTGTGCAAATGAATGATGTTCAGCCTTCATCTGGTCTGGTCTGCCCGTGACGGGTTTTTTTTTTTGGCCGATTCAGCATGTTGAATCGGTGGTGGTGCCCGTCGCTGAGAGAAATCACTGTGATTGGCTGTTCAACTTAAACGAATCAGTGCACGAGAAGAGAAACGGAAGTGAGGAAAGCAAACCAACGAGTAAAGTCAAGAGGAAAAACACAAAGAAGGTTCTTCTCATTTTTCATCATTCTAATACACAGAAAAAACACTTCAAAGATGACACACAGTATCTTATACCGACACCGTGGCCACTGCCGGACTCAGAGATGATGGAGAGACAACGAATCTGGACAATCCTCCTGCTTCCCTGAAGTCACCGCGGTGATGACATTTTGCCTTCCCCGTGACTTACGTCAACAGTAAAAGCTTCGTTGACAGAAAAACTAGAGTTTGTAGGTTGCAGAAGATTTAGAGACTGCAGCGAGCAAAGAAAACAGCGCTCAGCAAACTGTTTGGAGATTTCTGCGCTTAAAATTGATTGTGTGTCTACAAAGCTTTGTAGCTACAGTAGTGTAAAGCATGTAGGCTCCGACAGGGACGTCATGGTGCGTTCAGGCGTGTCTGAGAAACTCTGAGAAACTCTAGCTGGGGATGTAAAGTACCCTCCATCTAGTGAACCATCTTTTTGTTGTTTAACAGCTTGTTGACCAATAGTATAAACTTGTAAAATAAGTTATTGTTACTACATATTAAATACATTATTTAAATGTGACCATATGGCCTTAGTGTAGTACATTACAAAAAACTATATCCCACTTGATAGCTGCTCTTTTTAAAGAAAAATTAGAAAGTGTAAATGACAGTTGTCAGGACATTAAACCAATGATCTGTTGATCCTTACGAATCAAGACTCCATAGTCTGACTACGGCATGTTTAAATCCAATATCGAATCGAATCGTAGATTTGGAGAATCGTGACACCCCCTAATAATATTCATAACTATGTTTTCTTAAGTGTATAATCACCTGAAACTAAGAACCGTTGTGTTTTTGTTACCTGAGAATGAGCCGTTTATATCTACATAGGGAGCAGGTCCTCTCCAGGGAGTCCGCCATGTTTCTACAGTAGCCCAGAACGGACAAACCAAACTTTGTTTTCTGACACGCTTGTAAAGGCAGCAGTGAGAGGAGGGGTACTTACCGCTAGATGTCGCCAAATCCTCATCGTGAGGAGGACGAGGTGGATGAATGGGTCAACAAAACATCAGACTTTGACTCCAGAGACGGCCGTTTGTTCCCCGTTTCCTACCGACAGCCACGATCGTTCCATAACCTTAACCACATTATTGTAACCATGACGACGAAGGTCCCCTAAGCTTAGCAGAGTTAACCCAAACCACAGTGTTTCCCTAAACCTAACCAAATCACGACCATATTGTTTTCGCATCGTAAAGCTGATTCAGCGATTGCCCTTCGAGAGTCTGAAGCAGAAAGTCTGTGGTTTTTTTTTTTGTTCAACAGCTGCTTCTGCGTCTCCTCCTCGTGTGCAGATGTTTCAGATCATCAGTGCTGCTGCTGCTGCAGAAAGAAGAAAATCATAAAATCCAGCAGCTGCTCATTGAAATTCAACAATCAGGAGCTCAAACAGAGTCAGCTGAGCAGGTTCAGGTCGCTTGTCATGCTGCAGAGACTCTTATTTTGAGGAGAGATCAGGTATCAGATCGACTTTTCCTCTCCTTATTAAACCGGGTCATTGGTTCATATGTCTGTTACTGTTACACATACTGGCACGTTAATATCTGTACTGGGCTATAATTATAAGTCTCTTTTAAGGCCTTGACACACCAAGCCGTCGGTCGACCGTCGGACAGTTTCGGGCCGTCGGCCTAGTTTTTACAGTCTATTTCTGCTTATGTCTGAGTTTTTTTAGGCCGATTCAGCATGTTGGAATCACTCTGATTGGCTGTTCAGCTAAAACGAAATGAGTGCACGAGAAGATAAACGGAAGCGAGGAAAGCAAGCCAACGAGTAAAGTCAAGAGGACTTTCTCACGTTTCATCTTCATCTCATCTGATCATTCCAACACATTTTCACAACGACATCTGGAATGAAGTGGTGAGTGAGAGTGGTGTGAAAATGGTCGGCAAACGCTGCTTTGTTTCATGTACGTATCATAACAACGGCTTGTATATCCGTCGTCCTCGGCTTCCCTTTTTGAATGACCAATACAGACTACCGCCACCTGCTGGTGAGGAGAGCTATTTCATCTCACGCAGGCGCAGAACGTACGTGCTAACTGGCTGTCGTCTTTGCGGTGTGTTCGGATGCAGCTTGTCAGCCAAAATAAAGGCGACGTGAGGCGACGCAACAGGCTGCCTTCGTCGCCGCTAGTCCTCTGATGTCGGGTTGGTGTGTCCCCAGCTTTAAAGAACTTAAATAATTTGTTTTCAGGAGGTGGTGTCTGCTGTCGTCTCGTCTTCATTGATCATCTCAGTGTGAAAATCTTTAATGAGCACAAACCCGCAGACTGAATTTAATCCCCTCACGCTCTCTGTTTACCGACTTTCTCTTTTCTTTTCTCTGCCTGCTCATGAAGCTCATTTAGATCCTGGAAAATAGCCTATTATGCAGCAGATACACTGTTGTGCCTGCGGTGTAGAAAAGCTTACCTAAGGAGCCTTCAGAGTCCAAATTAATTCTCAATGGTCCATTAAGTCGAGCGTGTATTCATGGGAATTATGAACACACTGAATGAAAGAGAAGATCAGCAGCTGAGAAGGAAAAAAAAACAAAACACAAACAGAAATTAACGGAGCAAAAAGCTGCAGAGGGTGTAATTGGATTTGAATAAATTCATTTGGAGGAGGAACGTCAGCGAGTGATTCAACAGTGGGCATGAGACTGAAGCTCATTTTCAGATTTAAATCACACTCACAATGACACCGCCGACACACTGACAGACTTCAGAATAAGAGGCTCTGCAGCGACAAAGTCAGGAACTAGAATACTGAGCTCTCTTTATCCTGGAAAAAGTCAGACACAAATCAGGGGAAACATTTAGAGAGACTTAACAGGATGTGAAGAGTAAATTAGGGCTGTGAAAGTTAACGGGATAATAACGCGTTAACGCAAATTCGTTTTAACGCCACTAATTTATTTAACGCATTAACGCAGCTTGTGATTTTTAGCTTGTAGCGGCTCAGTTTTGGTATCATATGAAACTAGAAAACCTAAAGAGTCCATCGGTACCAACCATGTCAAATAGCTTGTCGTGAAGGATGCTAAATAACGCTTAAAACTTACGCTAAATTTTGGCGAGGAAAAACTGGCATGGCCATTTTCAAAGGGGTCCCTTGACCTCTGACCTCAAGATATGTGAATGAAAATGGGTTCTATGGGTACCCACGAGTCTCCCCTTTACAGACATGCCCACTTTATGATAATCACATGCAGTTTGGGGCAAGTCATAGTCAAGTCAGCACACTGACACACTGACAGCTGTTGTTGCCTGTTGGGCTGCAGTTTGCCATGTTATGATTTGAGCATATTTTTTATGCTAAATGCAGTACCTGTGAGGGTTTCTGGACAATATCTGTCATTGTTTTGTGTTGTTAATTGATTTACAATAATAAATATATACATACATTTGCATAAAGCAGCATATTTGTCCACTGCCATGTTGATAAGAGTATTAAATACTTGACAAATCTCTGTGCGATTAATTTGACAGCCCTAATTTTGATGTTTCAGTTCATCAATGCGGAACCAATTTTAGATGCTTTGTGTGCTACTGGGTAGATTCGTAGTTTAGTACTGCATCATACCATCATGTTTTATTATGTACAGTAACTAGTAAGACTCAAATAAATGTAATGGAGTAAAAAGTACAATATTTCCTTCTGAGTTGTCGTGGAGTAGAAGTATAAAGTAGCCTAAAATAGAAATACTCAAGTATGTCAATAGTGTAGTTATTAAGTACAATACTTCAGTAAATGTACTTAGTTACTTTCCACCATTGCACCACAAATCTCCCCTATTCCAATCATGTAATAATAATTATAATAATATTAAATGTTGTAAAAGTGTTAAATTAAAAACCTATTTCCTCGTCTCCTCTGAAGATCGTCCTCGATGATGGCGGCCCTCGATTGATTTCCGGGTTGCGAGCCGGAGGTCGAGGAGGAAGCAGAATTAGCAGAATATAAAGCACCCACAGTCTGACCTTTGATCTTCCTGTTTCGGTGTCACTTCCTGTCTTAAAGCTGCTCTCAGTCATCATGTTAAACACGCCCAACAGTAACGACCTTGACTGGTGTTAAAGTCCTCCGCGGACGGTTTCTGTTTCCAAGCAGCTTCAGATTCTTTGTGTTGGATTTGTGTCCTGCTGCAGAAACTCGTTCCCCGTGTACATCAGAGGATCAGCAAACAGCCGCCGCGTCGCGTCAAAACCAATTCCAGCCTCATCATTATTCCTCGGTCTTCACTCTCAGGACAAACACGGCGACTCCAGTTTTCCCGCTCTGTGATTGTTGTCCTTATTTTCAATTTGCAGAGGATTAAAAAAAAAGAAAAGATGACGGATAATAAAAGCTCATATCAACCAGATGTCAGTTTATCTTCCTTCCTCTCGTTCAGGAATAGATTACACGTCAACTGTAATTGAGAAAACAGCAGTCCGAGTGGAGAAAACAACGCAGCTGTAATTTCATTATTCTGTTGTAATGTGAGCGAGCTGTGTGGAGACTTAATGTTTCATCTCAGCCGAATCACAGAGTCAAATAAATGTACAAGAGTTTTACTGCAGAGATCAATCCCTGGAGGCAGGAAGTCATCACAGCAAGTTCGCTGCTGTAAAAAAGAAATAATGGAAATAATAAAGTTATACAAGATATAAAGAATTAAGTTGGACATTATCTGTGAGGTAGATGAAAGTAATAAAGGTTTTCCTGCAGGTGGAAAAACTGAAGTTTACGAAGCAGATCGAATGAGTTTTTTTTTTTAGTTTTAGTCGATAAATGTGAGATATTTTCCATTTTTTTTTAACACTAAATCTGACTGTTGGCAGGAGCCTGAAAAACATGTTTAGAAAAATTTTCAGATTCAGAAAAACTTAATTTGAAAAACAAACAGATAAGAATCCATTCAACATCAGAGGCCTGTACTACGAAGCAGGATTTGGGGTTAGCGAGGTAACTTCAGGGTTAACCCTAGATCGCCATGGTAACTGATGCTGAACAGCTAACCTGCTCCGGAGCGGGTTATGTTCCACATAAGAGATCAACTCGTATAAAAGCACCGCCTACTGACCAATTGAGCTCGGTGCGCTGATCGTATGATAATATTACACAAATATGAAGAAGTTACAGTCATAATCCAGACTAAAAACAACACAGTTTAAACTGACAGATGCAGGAAGGACAGCTGGATTTATTCTGTGGGTGTTTACCGCTTTGAATTATGTTTTTATATTTATTATTTTACTTGCTCTCAAGTCCGTTTCACTCTGCCGGAGACGAGGACGTAGCTGAAAGAAGGTTGAAATACTCATATACGCCACATCATTATCTAAGGGCATAATGAAACATAATCTACTACTCTAAAAGCTATTTATATTTCACTGCCCCATCTAGACGACTATATCTGTCTGTTGAGTATTCAATTATTCAAGTATAATAAATCTGTTATTTTACGCATTCACACATCGTCAATTTTTTTCTTTTGCCAGCTGTCCTTCCTGCATTTGGCAGCTTCAACTCTGTTACTTTTAGACTGGATTACGTGTTTAATTTCTTCGTATTTGTCTAATATTATAGTTTGCTCTTGGCTCTGCTGACTGTAGACTTGTACATGTCTGTGATTGGTCAGATGCTGCAAACACCGCAGCCGTTCATGTGAACGCGCTCACAGCCAGACTGAGAAACCCTGGGTTGATTTACCGAGTTGATAACCAGCGTCGTAGGACCGCTTAGCTGGATCTCGTTTGTTAGGGTTAGTTAAGCCAGATAACGAGAAGATACCCTGGGTATGTTGAACTCGCTCCGTAGTATACAGGCTCTGTTTGAGTGATATTCCCTGGATGGCACAAAAAAAAACATGATTTAGGAAAATAAATAAAAAATGGAGACATCTGTTTTTTGCAGAGAAACCTTGAGAGTTTACATATTTGACCTTGGGATAGTAATAATAATAATCTTATCTTCAAGTCCACTGTACTAACTTTTTCTTTGAGCTTTCAAATGAATGTAAATGTATTTAATGTGGCTCACAGATAAAAAAAAACAAAACAGGACAAACAACATCGACCATGTTGAATTAAAAGTTAATGTGATAATTATGGCTGTTGAAGAAAGTTTGCGTAAACATATGCAGATTTTGTCAGGATCCTCTATTTATAGTTTGTTTCCTGTTTTATTTCTGTAGTCACTCTCCTCATGTGTCGTGTCTAGTTTTACTTCCTGCTTTTATCTTTTTCCCACCTGTTTTCTATCCCACCTGTGTTGCATTAATCTCGTTTGCTCTGCCCTTGTGTTGCTGCCTACCACACCCTCGTTGCCTCCGTTGTTAGCCAATCCTTGAGTTTCCCTCCTTGTGCCACTGGCTGCCGACTCCAGCTGTGTCTTGTTCTTCTGATTAGCTCTCTGTGTATATATACCTGTGTGTTTCTTGTCAGTTGGTATCCCGGTGTTTGTGGCTGTTGTCATCTCTGCTCCTCGTGTTCCAAGTCTGGTAATAAATTATCATTTTTCTTCAGTTCCTGTTGCTTCTACATTTGGGTCCACCGGCCTGCATTGTTGTGAGAGATGTGCTTGTTTTTAAGCTGATATAAATGCAATTTATTTTCAAGAAAAGTTTGAAGTAACAGTTTATGACACACATTCATGTCCTCACAGCCTTCAATACAGTCATTAATTTTTTTACTGCTGCTCAATACATCCCATTACTTTTTATTACGCCACTTTATTTTTAAAGTGCTGCACGTCCTGTTCAGGGACGTTACTGTGTTGGTGCTGCTGGTTTTAAACTGGACATGAATACATAAACACAGTGAGGTGCAGACCAATATGAGCGTCGCAATACTCAACATAATTAATAATGATAAATTACTAAATCCTCATTTGATAGATAGATAGATAGATAGATACTCCAATGTCAATGTACAATACTTATCAACTATATACAATACAATACATAACAATATACAATATGTTCAACATTAATATACATTACTTATCAACAATATATAATACTTATCGACTATATACCATACAATATATAACAATATATAATACTTATCAACATTAAACAAACAATACTTAACAATTTACAATACTTATCAACAGTGAACAATACTTATCAACTATATACAATACAATATATAACAATTTACAATACGTATCAACACTAATATACAATACTTAACAACATTAATATTCAATACTTATCAACTATATACAATACAATACATAACAATATACAATATATATTAACATTAATATACATAACTTATCAACATTAAACATACAATACTTAACAATGTACAATACTTAACATTAATATACAATAATCTTCAGCAATATACAGTACTTAACAACAGTAAACAATACTTATCAACAGTATACAATACTTATCAACAATATACAATACTTATAAACCATAACTTAAAATAAGTGGGATCATTTTACTGTACATATATAAATCGTTTATATTATTTGTTCGTTAGTTCACATTGTTTAGCATCAAGATTTCTCAGGATTTTTTTAAAATACTGAAAAAATAAGTTTATTTAGTTTATTTCACAACAATGACCCGCTAGCTGTACATTATCCCGCTTATTACACGGCTACTTACTGAAGAAATCAATAATTGGACACAAAATTCCGACATCAGAGCTGCGCCCATCAGAACGGTCTGCATAGCAACGGTCTGTTATACATAGCAACGGTCTGCTATAAAGAAATAACAGACCGTAGAATGCCGTGATTGACCAATCAGAATCGAATATTCAACAAAACCGTGTATTGATAAAACCGTGATAGAAACTGATTCAGAAAGAAAAATGAAAGTCAACCTGAGATCCTGTGAACTTTTTTTTGCGTTTCATGAGACAACAAGCGGCTCGGCTCCGCTGACAGATGAGCTGCTATTCTGGAGTCACAGCAGCTCCGTTTGGGACGTTACAGGGTCACAACATCCACTCCTGTCATGATAGAGGAGGCATATTTTATTTTTTATCAGGACGATAAATCAGATGACCTTCATCCGGAAAGCGTTTTTAACAGCTCTGAACAGAGGAGAGAAAACCTGAAGCCGAAGCAGCTTTAGAGTTTCTGTCATGCTGAAAACTCTGAATTTAGTTTAATTTAGTTAGTTAGACGCTAGAGGAAAGTCATGGGGTCATTAGGAGCAGATGTTTCCACAGCATATTTCATATCAGTCTGTCAAAAACTACCAGCCGTGGGATGTGGCATTTAATGTACAATTTTGAGTTACTTTTACTTGAGTATTCAAGTATTTACCTGAGTAGTCCATAGTTAATTGTGATTAATCGCAAATATCTGTTCAAAATGTACCTCAAAGAGAGATTTGTCAAGTATTTAATACTCTTATCAACATGGCACTGGACAAATATGCTGCTTTATGCAAATTTATGTATATATTTATTATTGTAAATCAATTAACGACACAAAACAATGACAGATATTGTCCAGAAGCCCTCACAGGTACTGCATTTAGCATAAAACAATATGCTCAAATCATAACATGGCAAACTGCAGCCCAACAGACAACAACAGCTGTCAGTGTGTCAGTGTGCTGACTTGACTATGACTTGCCAAAAACTGCATGTGATTATCATAAAGTGGGCATGTCTGTAAAGGGGAGACTCGTGGGTACCCATAGAACCCATTTTCATTCACAAACCTTGAGGTCAAAGGTCAATGGACCCCTTTGAAAATGGCCATGCCAGTTTTTCCTCGCCAAAATCTAGCTTAAGTTCGGAGTATTATTTAACCCCCTTTCCGACAAGCTAATATGACATGGTTGGTACCAATGGATTCTTTAGGTTTTCTAGTTTAATATGATATGAGTATCTTCACTCTAGCTTTAAAACCCACTAAAGCCTAAAATTTGCAAGTTGCATTAATGCGTTAAAGAAATTAGTGGCGTTAAAACGAATTTGCGTTAACGCGTTATTATGGCGTTAACTTTGACTTTACTAGCCGCTACCTTAAAGTGATGAACACATTAATGCATCAATAATTATAATCCAAAAATATAATATACATAATTCTGAATTGGACCTTTCTGCAGAATGAGTACTTTTACTTTTGGTACTTCGTAGTGTATTTTGATGCTGAAACGTATGCAGAACTTTTTCACATTTCTACACTGTGGTATTAATACTCTTAGTGACATAAAAGATCTGAGTACTTCTTCCATCACTGAAAACTACTATGTCTGGTGCTCATGATATTTGAAGCAGTTATTTGGGAAACACTGGTTAAAGAACAATAGAACTCCCGCAGCCTCTTTCAATGAACTGGAGTCATTCATGTTTGAGCTGGTGCAGCTTTTTTTCTTCATTAAAGTTAAAAGGCTGCGCAGCATCAAGCCTCAGTCGTCAGATTCCCTTCAGTCGTTTCTTTTGTTTTATCTTATTAGCCTATTATTATCATATTTAATGCAGCAGTCTCTTCAATCATGTTTACAACGAACGTGCTGTTCAGTTGTCTTCTCCCGGCGTCCTCTGCTCACACCGACGGAGACGAGACACAATAACGTTTTCCTCCCGGTGTGCTGCTGCAGCAGATGGAGTATTAAAAAAGACCAGTGATGAGCTGCAGCTAACGAGCAAACAGAGGCCCGCCGCCGCCGCCGCTATCTCTGCTGTCACCGTCTCTGGTTACCATGGGATACCTGTTAGCGAGCAGCGTCTCTTACATCATCTACATGCCGACTGAATCCCAATTACTGCAGAAAAAGCTCCGGGGCTTCTCGGCCTCGGCAGCTCCGAGGGTTCAGGATCTTTGAAATAGAAAAGGGCGAACTGAGATACTGATCCTTTTGATTTGAACTTTTATCTTCCTCTGATCACGCTGACTTCAGGCCCGGTCACACCAGAATATTCGGTTCCAGATGTTAGATGTTCTCTTAGTGAGAGAGTAATAACATACTTGCCAACCCTCCCGATTTTCCCGGGAGACTCACGTTTTCCGTCGCTCTCTCCCGGTTTCCTCCCGGGGTCACAATTAATCCGTATCTCTCCCGATTTATGGAAAATTTTCACACTTTTTTTCCTTTTCGTTATCTCAGCCTGTTTCTGGAACTGAACAGTGTGTATAATCCCTACTGTTTCCACCCGGACGACAATACAGCTGCACCAACTGTCGTTTCCTGGCGGAAGAGAGCTGAAACCTCCAATGCCAAAATGTTTTCTCGGCGACTGGGCTGTTCCTCACCGTAGAGGTCATTCTCTCACTCCTCTGTGGTTTTGTGTGAGTGTGTGTGTATCAGCGTCCATCCTCTGACCTCTGACCTTTGTGTCAGATATGATTACACTCACAGGAATGAAGGCTAAAGTGTCCTCTCCTATGTTGTGTCGCCGTCCGTCAAATATGAAGCTCCAACACTTTCCACTGTGACCTTTGACCTCTTTAAACATGAAAGTACATAAAGAGCTGACCTCACAGAGGTCTGACTGTCTGTATTCATGCAGAGAGGAGGAGGAGGAGGAGGAGGAGGTGATAACCATCAACACAGCAGCTCTCAGACAGAGATGAGATAGTTTATTAGCTTACATGTAGCCTGGAGGCCAACAGGAGGGGGGGGAGAACACATCAGACAGAAAGCAGAAGTCGTGTTAATGCAGGCTGTCAGATGTAATTATGAGCTTCATTAAAACTGCAGAGAGTCTCAACACAGAGATCTGAACACCGTTAGTGTTTTTAAGAGCAGCGGTGCAGGAAGAAGTATTCAGAGCCTTCACTGAAGTGAAAGCATTAATACCACACTGTGAAAATACTTCACTACAAGTAAAAGTCCTGCATTCAAAATATTACAGTATCTGGAGATACGTGGTTTTCACTGGACAGTAAGGGGATGAAAAACTGTAATCTGAAAATTAACTAAAGCTGTCAGACAAATGTAGTGGAGTAAAAAGTACAATATCTGGTAGTGTAGAAGTATGAGGTTGCATGAAATGGAAATATCCAAGTACAAGTACCTTGGATTTGTACTTAGTAGCCTACTTATATACATTTCACTGCTCCAATCTGATAAATCTGAACTTTATGATATAAAACTACTACGTACTGGAGCTCACTGGTGTAATGCAGCAGTATGACTACTTTTATGGGACATTTGATGTTTTGATGTCACTTTCTTGTAGAAGTGGAGGAGCTCGTGTGTTTTGCAGAACAACATACTCGTCGTCGCACAGACATTAATCCTCCCGACGATAACTCAGCTGACGGACAGCGGCGATGACTCTGAGCCGATAGACACAACAGCACTGCGTCTTCATTCGTGTTTCACAAAGACGCTGCTGACAGCGAAACGCCGCTCGCCACATCAAAACCTCTCAGCTCCTGAGTGCTGCCGCCGCTACATCATGTTTCAGGCTGACAGCTGAAGCTTTTTATCCCGACAGTCAGGACTTCAAACAGCTACCGCTGCACAAATGACAGAAGAGATTTTATAAAAAATAGCTGAAGGACAGAGTGGCCTTTAAAACTGTAAAATAATGACTTATACTCTACAGAAAAACTGTGTCAAAACATCCTCTTACAGAGCTTTAGAGAGAGTTTCTCTTCTTGCATTTCTCCTTAACAAAATACCTTTTCTTCAGCAAAATTTTAATTAACTTGCAGTTTTTTAAAATACATTTTTGGGGAAACTCAGTTTTTAGTGCATCATTACAGCAGTGCAGCACAGTGGAGGAGGAAGTATGCAGATCCTTTACTTGTACTAACACGTTATAATAATACCCCCATTACAAGTAAAAGTACTGCATTAAAAATGTTACTTAAGTAAAAGTCAGTGGTGGAATGTAACAAAGTACATTAAAACATACAAAGCGTCTTTGAGCTCCGGAAAAGCGCTATAGAAATTGAATATATTATTATTATTATTATTACATTAGTACTGTACTTATTCGAAGCTTCGGGACACAACAAACAGCGATATCCGCCTGAGAAAAACTAATAATAATTAACCCTGAATATTAATAAGGAATAATGTTGGGGGGTTATTCCTTATTTCGTGAGCTATTTTGGAATTTATACATTATTATTACATATATATAAAAAACGAAGCATTCAAATACTGATTTGGAGGTTACCATGGTAACGGTCGAAGCTTTGAAGCATTCGGGTCAGCCTTAATATATATATATGAATGAATGAATGAATGAATATGCTGAGCCTGAGTAGTGTCAAAAATATATATTATAACAATGCAACACGAAAATTGTTAATATTAAAGCGTAACTTTGATATTTTTCGACCCCTATTTTCCATGTTTTTGTGTCTAACTGACTAATAGGGTCAATAATTTCTGAAACTGGTCCAGTATTGAGGGAGAACGCTGTTGATGGCAGCTGCTGACTGGCTGCAATGTAATCCTATTGGGGCAAGCTGGCAACGTCATATTCGTCCACTAACAGTGCTTGTTTTTGCCATGACAGGCTCTGATTGTTATTATAAGTGTCTGACTTTATAGAAAGAGTCTCGCTCAAGGAGAAGTCTCCTTCTGAAATCTGTATGGTCCTTTCTATAATGTTGTCAGACACTTATAATAACGATCTGAGCCTGCCAAGCACTTTTAGTGGATTATCAACGCCATCAGCTGCCTCCAGTGATCATGTGACCCTCACCTTGCAGGTCGTAGTTGTCCATCGGGAGTCTCTTTTGTCTCTGTTGAACCTTTTTGTGCTTCTTAGAAAGACTAAATGAGCTGATGATGTTGTTGTTGTTGTTTTCCCGCTCTGACCCCGCTGCCCTCCGTCTTTCTGAAGAACTGCTCCCTCTGTTCTCCTGACTCTGAGGTCCTGGTCCTTTCTGAAGGGGTAGGGGGGTGGGGGGGGGGGGGACGGTCCATGGCTCTATTGATGACAGTTCATCAGCATGCAGGGGGGGCTTCTGCCGTCACCACGGCGACCAAATACAGCTTCTGTCCCCTCTGATTCACCCAACATTCATCCCTCCATCATCGAGCCTCTGCCTCAGCTGAGCTCAGTGGAGGTTTTTTATTATCGATACTTCCAGAACCTCACTGATTCCTTCTATTAATTAATCACGTTTTAGTTGATAGAAATGTCAGAAACAAAGCCAGTTGTCTAACTTTAGTTCCCAGAGTCCAGAGTAATTCTTCAAACTGTTTATAAGCCACCCTAGCACCATGGTTAATGCCGGTCTGTTGGTCGGTCTGTGATTTGACATTATGTACAGACATCCGTGGCTCCAGGAGGATAAATCTAGGGCCCTTTGAAATTCTTTTGTTTCTTCCCAAATTCCGTGTTTTACGCTTTAAATTTTTCTGAATTCTGTGTTTAGTATTGAAGCACATTTTATCTTCAGAAAAAGTGTCTAATCATGAATAAAAAGTCAACAATTCATAAGAAAATATTCAAAATTTAATGAATACTAATGGATTTGGTGTAACACAACTTTGCACTATTTTTTTTTATCGATGAAATTGTTTCAATACAGCTGCAAAAATCTATGTAAAAAAATATGAAATTAAATACAAAAAAGACCCTTGAGGTGGTTATTGTGGTCCTCGAAGAGGTATTTAAAGTTCCTTGTAAAGGTTTAAGCTCCTTGAGGAGGTTTGTGAGGTTTAAAAGGTTTTAAATGTCCCTGAAGAGGTTCCAGAAGTTCTTGGGGAGGTTTCAGATTTCCCTGAGGACGTTGTATCCTTAGAGTTCCTTGAAAAGCTGTTAGCTGTCTTGGAAGAGGTCTTGAGAGACCCTTGAGGTGGTTATTGTGGTCCTAAAGGAGGTATTTAAAGTTCCTTGTAAAGGTTTTAGATCCTCGAGGTGGTTCCAGATGTGCAATCACTACTGTTGCTATGGTTACCTGCAGTTTAGTAAAACTTGAGCTGTAATTACTATGTTTGAGGTGAACTCATACAACATTTAACAGACACCTGTCAGCCAATCAGTGATCAGGATTCTGTTCCCATGGTTACTGCGGTATCATTTCTGTGAAGTGTTGGATGGGTGTGTGAGGACGTGGTGAGCCGAGTCACAGACTGACTGACAGGAAACAATCAGCCGTCAGTCAAAACACTCAACTGTTAATTTAAAGCTTGTTCAGCGTCGCAGCAGCAGATGAAGAGGGATTCCTCTTCCTGTCTCACTTTGAAAACTGTTATCACAGGAGAGTTGCAGCCTTTAATGGTCACGTCTCATCTGGTGGAGACTGAAGACAGAAAACTCTGAATCAACCATCAATGATCATTTCGGGAACTGAACCTAATTCTGTCTTTTCAGCAGAAGTAGAATAAACATTATTTATTATCTGTAACCTGCTTTCAAACAGCAGCGGTTTGTCAGTTGTGACACTAATGAGGGTAATAACAAAATAAAAGACTTTGCCTCAGACAGAAAACGGCATGAAAACAGTATTTCACACACCTGCTGGGAAGATAAGTCTTTATTTTGGAATTTCATTCATTGGTAGAAAATGAAAAATGAATCCAAGTGTGCAGAAAACATGAGTCATCTGATGATGAATTCACAGAATCACAGAGATCCTCATCTAGTCTGTATTAATCCAGCACAGTCTCACGGCAAAGACTGTAAAGCTGGGCATACAAAGTTTCTGGCCCGAATTTTGAGCCGTGCGACTCATTTTAGAGTCGGAACATTTCAGCTTCGTCGGATGTCGTTTGCCGTGAAGTGTACGGGGGGGAACGAGGACCGATGAACTCCTCCTGACCGGCCGTCGGACAGCCGTCCACAGGCTCTCGCACTGTTGAAGCAGAGCCAAGAGCCGATTCCCCAACGTCACTGCCTTTTTTCTACTTTTCTTACAATCAGAGCGTAGCTATCAAGATAACAATGTACAATAGATAGAGTAAAAACGTAGCTAACAAACACAGGACTTTCGAGCGGGAGACCCATGTCTAGACCGGTGTTTTGTTTTGCAAGTGACGTTAGTGACGTTTATTACACGGCTTTGTTGAATACTCGATTCTGATTGGTCAATCACGGCGTACTGCGGTCTGTTATTTCTTTATAGCAGACCGTTGCTATATGTATAACAGACCGTTGCTATGTCGGACTATGGCGAGGCATTTTTGTGTCAAATTATAAGTAAGTCACCGTGTAATAAGCGGGATAATGTTCAACTAGCGGGTCATTGTTGTGAAATAAACTCCTTCAGGGCGATGCAAGACCCGCCACATCGTCCTGTCGGGGTGTATTTCACAACAATGACCAGCTCTACATTATCCCCTACTTGTCAGGTGTCTTCCGTACTGACGTTACGTTATTTCCGTACGTATTTTACTTAGTTTACGTACTTATTTTAAGCCCAACCATGACGTTTTCCCTTAACCAAACTAAGTGGTTTTCTTGCCTTATCCTAAGTCAGTGACCATGACGTTTCCCCCTGCTGGTACTGCACGTTAATACAGGCGTGTAATATTCACGTCTCTGCGAGGCAAAACGCGACACTGACACGCTGTCCTCTGGTGGACAGGTGGCTCTATTACACGCTGTGGCGTGATATCGGGTTGATTAATCACCACCTGTAACTAGAACAGAAATAAAACAGAACAGAAATAAAAAAAAAAAAAAGCAATTTATGCAAATTGATCTGTGAGTGAAACTTTCGTCATTAAAACGTTTGTTTACGTGATGTACTTCCGTCCGTTCCTCAGGTCAGCTGGCGGCGGGGACCTGTGAGATCGTCACTCTGGACCGAGACAGCAGCCAGCCGAGGAGGACCATCGCCCGACAGACGGCCCGCTGCGCCTGCAGGAAGGGACAGATCGCCGGGACGACACGAGCCAGACCGGCCTGCGTCGACGGTAAGAAGCTCGCCGTCCTCCGACTAGAGATGAGTTCTTTTCATTGTCCTGAATCACTAGAACCAGTTCAGTAAAAAGACCCGATCAAAAGATGCTCGTAGTCCCACTCACTGAACTGAAACACGTTTTTAAATAAAAGGTGTTTGCAACTAAATATTGTTCTGAATTGAAAATAAGAATAGTTTCAGATCGGCTCTTGGTGTGTGGTTTGGAGTAAAGTAAGAATTAATTAAGGGTATCTTAAGGGTTTTCAGTGAGTCAAGTGTGCAGAATCTTCTCTGAGGATGAAGGTCAGCTCACAGCTTGAAGCTAAACGTGTTAGTGAAGGAAACAAACACAGATATATATCTGCAGCTTCCCCCCTAAATCCCTCCACATCTCTTCATGTGGACCGCCAGGTTCAGAAAGTCAGAGCCCAGATGGGAACGGCCCAGAGTTGCATTGCATTTCATCACCGGCTGTCTCCTCCTTTCTCTTTCTGTTTCTGTGTCTGCCATCTGGAGACGATGACAACAGCTGGAGGGACTCGTTGTTCTCTGCGGGGATTTTACAGGCTCTCCTGGTGATTTCCGGAGACTGTGAACAGTTGTTTAGAACCTCTGTAGTCTCTCCTGCTGCTGGTTTCTCCTCTATAAAGCTGAAAAGAACTTCACGATTTGTCTTCAGATATTCCTTTTTTCCTCACATCAGCATTGATTTCCTTTAGGACTATAACAATTAGGACAAACTGTACAAAATTATCATATTCAACAAGATTTAACAAACATTGTTTCACCTAATCAGCAGAAAAACTTTATCTTGTTAATTGAACCGATTTAAGTTCTGACTCTTCTGTCCACCTACAGGATGGATCGGTGTCCAACTCTAGGTAACAACATCAGACATCATTGTAGTAGGATGGATTTTTCTCTTTTTTGATGGAGCTAGCAGTTCCCCCTGCTTCCAGTGTTTATGCTAAGCTAAGCTAACCACGTTTAGGCCCAATTCCAATCCGGTCCCTACACCCTCCCACTCCGTGGAGGAGTGAACTTTGATTGCAGCTCACAGCCACTCTCGGGCAAGGAAACTATAAATAAATATCAGAATCAATCAAAATTGGGTTAAGTTGCATTGCTCCCATTCTAGAATAGAAATACACATATAACATAGAGATATTATAAGAAAATATAATTAAGAAATATGTAAATTATGTATACTACAATATATAACAACAAATGTGCAAATAATAATGCTGAAAAATGAAAGAAAGTATAAATAAATAAGAATATTTGTTTAAATGTACAGTATGAATAAATGCAGTATTGCATAGTTGAAGATATAAATTATGGGGTTAATAAATAAATGAATATATAAATAAATAAATATACACACACAACACTTTACAATGAAAGGGACATGTCTACCGTTTCCTAGACTTGACATATTTTATATGTCTATGTCAGTTTGAGCAGTTTAGTACCGCTAATTGCATGGAACTTACATTTTTGTACGGAGCGTGTTTCAAGACAAACACAAAACGGCGTTGCAGCTGGTTAAGTCGGCATCGACGCAGACTCACTGTTGGAGGGTTTCATATCCCACTTACACTCTCCGCCAATTGGTTTGGGATGGCACTTAATAGCAGTTGAAAATGTATATCCTGTGGTCATGGAAAGGCTCTGGTTAGCTCTATAACGCCTGCTTGAGGACTGATGTTTGTTACCTCCACTGGTTCACACGTTGATTATGTTCACAGGCGTTCATCATTTGCGTTTGCGTGCTTGCCCTTACAGCTGCTCCACTCATTAGCTGTGTTTCCATTCAAATGTCAAGCGAATTTTAAGCAAACTTTTTGAAACGGTGCGCGTTTCCATCAACTGGTTTAGAACGGCTTGTTGGTAACAGTTTGGTCAGAAGTTGGCACTATAGGCTACGCATGGCTGTAATCCTCCAGTAAGGAAGAGGTTGCGAACCGGAAACAAAACAAGTCGTCTTGGGCATCTAACAATCTACGAGAGAAAAATGGAGAGAAGTCTTCAGGAATTTTTCAACTGGGCAAGTTGGCCATGTTTCATGTTATCCGGAGACGAAGACAGGTATTCGCACGTTACGGGAATATCCGAGAAGACGCCGACAGCGGCGACAGCTGATCAGTCATGTGAGTTAAATATTCGCTATACGTCAGAATTTATTCAGCAAAGGTGTTTCCATAATCCATTTAACACATCAACTCTTTTCTGACAAAGGCAAAAACAACCTCAAGCCTCTTTTTTTTTGCAATTGAAGAACTTTTAGTGAATTTTGACGTTTCCATACAGCTTTTCTAATGTGATAGGCTACTTAAAAATGCACATAAAAATACGTGAATGAAAACATGCTATTGACTGCCGCTTCTTTCCAAAATCTATTGCACGCCATAGATAGATAGATAGATAGGTAGATAGATAGATAGATAGATAGATAGATAGATAGATAGATATATAGATAGATAGATAGGTAGATAGATAGATAGATAGATAGATAGATAGATAGATAGATAGGTAGATAGGTAGGTAGATGGATAGATAGATAGGTAGGTAGGTAAGTAGATAGATAGATAGATAGATGGATGTGCTGAGACACCATTAGTGTCTGTAGCTGCTGATACTGGAGGTGTTGGTGACGGTGTTGGAGCTGAACTGGTTAAAGTTTGAGATCAGAGCTGTTTGAACGTGCTCTGCTGCTCTGGGAGGATATTTTCAGCTGCAGACTCGATGCTGCTGATCGCTGCAACCTGTTTTCTGAGCTCAGAGACTCATCAGCAGCTTCCTGTGTTTTCCTCCCTAAATTCCTCTGAAAAAAAGAAACTAAAACCAAACCTGCTTAGTGACTTCTTCATTGCAGTGGATGTCCAGGAGCTGCTGCTGGTTGCTGTTAGATAGGAGACGTCAGACAATAAACTCTGGAGCTGGTTGACAGAAATAAAACTTTCAACAGCCGAGAGAAAACACAGCTACATGTTTTACATTCAGCACTTCCTTTAATCCAGTGGTTCTCAAACTTTGTCTGTCATTCCCCCCTTTGGTGGAAGAAACATTTTCACGCAAATCATTGTAACTGTCCAGCAGAGAGACTTTAAACTTTAGCCTTCACCTGAGTCTCTCTGTGACCTTTACAGAGCTGCGTCTTGTTGGTATTTATGTCAGTTTGTGTTTCTCTGTTGCAATCAGGTAACATAAACTCTAAAGTCTCTTCAGTGTTTTCAGGGAGAAAATGTGATGAGTGTAGTTCAGATAAAATAAAAACTTTATTCAACCCACAAAAAATAGACGAGTCAAAAGAAAGACAAATCAAAAGAGTCTCCAAAAAAAGAAAAAGAAACAAAAAACCTTCCTCACCCACATCATGAGACCTGTAAGATTAAATAGAACTTTATTCATCCGGAGGGAAATCAGGTTACACTTTATAATAACCATCATTTATAAATGGTTAATTGATTTTCAAATAGAGCAGGTCTAGACTGTACTCTATAATACTACTAAATATTAGTAGTATTATATTATAATTTGGAAAAATGCACATTTTTATAAATGCATTGCATCTTCATTTGTACTCTACATCCCCCCCTTTATTTATTTATTTCTTGTATTCTGTTTTAGTTATAAGTTCTAGGTATGTGAAGCGTATTTATATCTGTGTTTATATCATATCATCAAGTTCTGTCTTACTTTAACTCATCTGTAAAACATTTTTCTTTTAAATAAACAAACCAGTTTTTCAGATTTTTTTAAAGTGTAGGAGTTCATGAAGCCTTTAAATAAAAACCTCGGAGCTCAGCGGCCGCTCTGTTTGGATCTCGGTGACCTTTCAGTTGCATGTTTGGTATTTATGTCAGTTTGTATCTGAGGCGGCCGCTCGCTTTGCTTCGTGTTGTTCTGCTGCTGGAATCCACCGGAAAGAGCTCCGACTGCAGTCGGCTATCATCTGTGACTCCTCTCACATCTCAAAGCTCCGGCTCGAGTACGTCGGCTGACTTTAACCGCGAGTTCTGGTTCCTGTGTGTGTGTGTGGGGGGGGGTAAATCCCAGCATGCATCACAAATTACCATCCAAAGAAACAAACATATTTGCAGAGAAGAGAAACTATCTGAAACTCCTGAAAAATAAACCACAGATGCTTTTATCCACCTCCTCTGAGCTGTAAAATGAGAAGATGTCAGATTATAACCTGCTGCTGTTGGTTTCAGACATTAATGGGATCAGATTGACAGCGATGAATAAAAATAAAAAGGCCGCAGAGCAACAAACAAACCAACAGGAGACGAGGCCTTTTTGTGTCTCATCAGGTGGAGGCGAACTGAAAAGGGCAGAGAGGCCGTGGTGTGTTCAGGGACTCCTGATTCCTGCTCTGACCTCAGACACAAGACAGGAAAAGAAAATATGGTGGAAAGGAAATAAATTAATTTTCGAAAGAGTGAAAGAATATTATAGAAGCAGCAAATTTTCTAATATTTATGACTTCATAATTATGATATTTATGTCATAATTAAGCATGATTTAAATACGATTTGTGTCACATATAATTACACATTAACTTTTATTTTGTATCGTGTAATTACAGAGAAAACCATTAAGGAATTAAAGAGCTCATATTTCTTAGATCTTTATCTTATAATCAGAAGATGTTTGTCTCATCAGAGATTATTATTATTATTGTATCTTTGGGATTATAATAATGAGATCTTTATCTCATAATTTTAAGATATGAATCTTGTAAGTGAGATTTTATGTTGATGATAAAGTCGGTATGTCATGATTAAGAGAAAACGTCTCCTGCAGTGAGTACTTCTGCAGAAACTACAGTAAAACTACGGCAGTAAAACAGACTCTAAGGAAAAGACAAAAGAGGACAAGTAAAGGACAAAAACGTAAAAATAAAGGGTGATTAAAAGGAGGGAAGGTCAAGTAAAAGCAGAGTAAGCAGAAAATGAAGAAAGTAAACAAAAGGAACGACAAGAAAAAGGTTCTTTTAAACAGGAATGATGGTTTCTGTTTCCACTTCCTGTTCAGACTGTAACACAGTTTTTTATTTCCTCCCATCTGTTTGTCCTTCGCCTCGTTTCCTTTCCGTTTCTTCCTCTCCGGGGAACGAAGCAGCGTCCTCCTCCTCCCCTCCCCCCCCTCCTGGACGCCGTCTTTGATGAATGAAGCGATTACAAAATGGCCGCCTCTCTTTTCGGATAAATGAACCGCGCTGAGCGGCGGCGGCGGCGGATGGATCTGCGTTGCGGTCGTTCATTAATCAGCGCGGTGATGCAGCGCTCGCAGGTGTTCAGGTGTTCACTGATACCTGAGATTAATCCACTGCGTCTCCGTTACACGCTGTTTGTTAATGTGAAAGTTTCTGAGTGTTTTCTATATTTAACTTGTTTAGATTTTTTTATGGATTACAAACAAAATGCACGAGTGTGGAACAACGTTTTAGTTGTAATAAAATCACATAAATTCAGCTGTTACTGTATATTGATGTTTTTCTTCTTTCCTTTATTAATAACTATTTAAAAAAATAAAAACAATATAATTCAAACGCCAATTATTTACATTTGAAAAAGTTTTAACCCCAAAAGAAGAAGAAGAAAATGATTCAAAGTTCCATTTAGTCGATGTCCCCACAGTGTTGCATGATGGGAGAATACAGGGTAACACTTTATGATAACAATCATTAATAAATGGTAAATTGATAGTTAATTAAACTTAGCTAAAAGTTATTTTACTGTTAACAAATAATACAAATTAACAAATAACAACAAATAAATTAACAAATAAATAAAAATAATGTTTACTAATTATTAGTACTGCTATAATTTATGTTATTTTAACAGTTTATTGTTGCACGTATTGTAACATTTTCTATAATATATTATGAGTATTTTTTAATGATTAAGAAATGATTTGTAAACCTTTAAGAAATTGTTTGTAATCCGTCTATAAACATTATTTGGATGCTGCAACAAATGATTATAATACTTTGTTAAATGGTTAATAAACACTTTATAAAGCGTCTATAAACATTATTTAGATAATAGTTTGTCAATGGTTAATAATTGGTTTCTGGTCCATCTATCTATATAACGATGTGTTCAGTCTAAACAGCAGCATTTACAGCCTCGCTGTGAGGCGTCTGATAAAACGCTGCTGAGGTAATGGAGCAGTCATGGAGAGAGGCGTGTGGCGTGCTCACTCAGCGGCATCCTGGGACGACGGAAGAAAAGAGACGAATCAACAAACGTGGCGGCCGCTGTCGACCTCCAACCCTCGTCCTCAGCAGGAAGTCGGAGGAGCTGTGATTACACGTCGTTCCTCTCGGAAACAAAACGGGGCGCTGCTGTTTCCCGCCGCTCTGCTCTCCGACACCTTTTTCAGCATGTCTCAGAGGGGATCTGAGCCCGCTCGGTGCTGCACCGCTGAGCCACGGGGAGGGAGGGAGGTGGAGAAATGTTTCCAAACAAGTCAAACCTGAGAGGGAGGCTACATTAACGGGCTCATTAACACACAACACCCTCTGTCCTTTACAGTACGACCCTCTCATCGGATAAGGAAAAACTTTTAAAAAAACCTTTAAACAGGGAAAAAAATGGAAGAAACCACAGGAAGAGCAACAGAGGAGGGATCCCCCTTCCAGGATGGACAGACGTGCAATAGATGTCGTGTGTACGGAGTAACAACATAATGAAAATACAACATAAACAATTCATATGACAGAAAATAATACATATAATGTGAACATAGAGAAGAGAAGGTGGATCCAGGAGGATGTCAAGCAGCTTCCCGGCGTCGCAAAACAGATAGAGTCGGAGCAACACGACCTCCTCTCAGCACCAAACAAGTAGAGCCCGAGCAACACGACCTCCTCTCCACGCCAAACCGAAAGAGCCCGAGCAACACGACCTCCTCACGGCGGCAAACAAGTAGAGCCAGAGCAACACGTCCTCCTCTACACGCCAAACAGATAGAGCCCGAGCAACACGACCTCCTCTCAGCGCCAAACAGATAGAGCCAGAGCAACACGACCTCCTCTCCACGCCAAATAGATAGAGCCCGAGAAAGACGACCTCCTTTCCATGCCAGATAGGTAGAGCCAGAGCAACACGACCTCCTCTTCACCTTGGAACCTTGAGAGAGGACCAGATATTTGTTTTTAATTCACAGTTGCTCAGTAATGTAAACGTAAACGTCCGTAACCAATCTCACTCCTCATGCCTAAACCTAACCAATCCAACCAACTTAGGCAATTAGTACTAGCCAATCAGAGCAGGGCCTTCGCCATAGCAGGATTCATAATTTAGCGTCCTGTAGTTATCGCTGTACTGAACACACAGAGATGAAGCTAATATCTATTCTCTCCGAGAAGACAGATTTACCTAAATGTGAACACAACCTTTACGTTTTTAAACCTAATTTCTAAAAATAAGCTCTACATAAAAAGAGCAGTTGAAGTATTTCCTCACCCCTGGAGGATCTCTCTCTCTCTCTCTCTCTCCGTCATGATAGAGGTGTGAGCAATGCGAGAATTTAATTAAGTATCATGGCTGAGAGGAGCTGCTGCTGTTCAATAGGAAATTGGTTTGATAATTGGGGGCTAACGGGCTATCACAATCACACCGCTGCTCCGCTGCTCCAAAGGGAGAACTGATTACCTGGTTATGTATTACAGGCCTGTACAGACTCTCATTTTCTTCATCTTTCCCCGGGCTCACAGAGTGTAATTTAGTGCCGGGGAATGAGAGCGAGGCTGGAACGGTGGGAATGATTGGGTCAGTAAAGTGTCGCCCAAACAGCAGGAAATCCCTCAGAGTGAAGAATTCATTTTCAAATGAAAGAGAGAGGCGAGACACAGGATCAGTCTGAAGCTCACTGATTGACTGACTGGGCAGACAGTGTGTGTCTGTGTGTGTGTCTGCTATAAAAACACCATCATATTATTCATGTTATTTAAGTTATGTTGCGTCATGTCATGTTATGTGATCTTGTGTTATGAACACTGAGTTGATCTCACGACTTAACCACTTGAACGCCAAGCATATCGTGTACACGACCTACCATGTTATAACCACAAGCTCACGAGTTTCATTTGAAGGCAGCATATGTTACTTTGCATCACGTGACTTTGCGTTAGGTTGCGCTGCATTGTGCGTTTCGTTACGATGCGTTGTGTTATGTTAATGACCTATTACCACTGCATTACGTCATGCCGTGCTATGCTACATTGTGTTGCGTTACGTTGCGTCATTCATGTGATGTTACTCCATGTTAAAATATGCAAACATTTGCATATTTAATGACAGAACAGATTTTTAAGATGTAAGATGTATTTTCTCTTCCTGCAGCTTTTATGCAACAATAATGATTCACGTCAAATGTGTGGAAATCTCTCAATTAGACTTTTCCTTTATATAACTGATTACTCTTTGATTTATTAAACTTTAGAATCAATCTGTTCTGCACAACGTCAACTAAGCAATGAGTTATTGTGAGTTACATAATGCATTAAATGTTCTAAATGTTATATATTATAAAAAAGAAGGAAAAAAGAGAAAATAATATATATATATAATTAAAAATTGTATATATATAATTTTATATATAATATACAATTAAAAAATGTTTATATTATTTTTAATTAATTTTAAATATTATATATATAATTTCTATATAAAATTAAAATAATATATATATCTATATAAAAATGTATATTATTGATATATAAATGATAAGTATTTTAGAGCCAATGCTGTCCATTGAGGACGACGAGTTATCATTTGATTACAATGTCAACCCTGATAATCTTGTGAGAAGACTGACCCTAGTACCTTCATTAACCACATGCATTAGTTTCAGGAAATGCTCCTCTGATTTATGTTGTTATGTTTGAAGCTTCCTCCATAATGAGGAACATCACTTTCTGTTCTCCCTTTTTCCCCCTCTGGGACCGGCGGCCATCTTTAATGAGATGCACTTACTGTTAATTGCTGACAGATGTTTGTTCCATATTCTGCTGAATAAATTAACAGTATATACTTTATTTTAGTGTGCGTCATAGATTAGAGTCACAACACATGACTAACTGATTGATGGTTTGATGAAGACATGATATCAGGTTGCATTATGGGAAATGTAGGATCCTGTTCCTCTGACCCCACTGAACGTCCTGTGATTCTGTTTATTTCTCATTAGCTGTTTCCTGCTCAATTAAACTCCTCAACACACTCCTCCTCCTCCTCCTCCTCCTCCTCCTCCTCCTCATCATCATCATCATCTTCCTCCTCTTCATCACCCCCTCCTCTCTCTCTGTGGGCCAATCAGGGAGCCACAATATGCAAATGTGGTTGTGAGAATGTCCTATTTCTTTATAAATAGCCGAGTGTGATGAAGAGGAGGTGTGTACAGTAAACAGAATCAGTCCTCTGATGTTGGACTGAGTTTAGTTTGGTTCTTTGATTCGTGAGATCACTCCTCTCCATTTCCTTTGGAGATTTACAGAATAAAGATGGAATATTTTGACCAAAAGAAATTTATAATTTTAAGAAAAGAGTCACAATATGATGATAATTAAACTGCAGAGAAAACAAAACATATACATTTGTGAGAATAAAGTCGGATTTTCAAGAAAAAGTTGTAACGTTAAGAGAATAAAGTATAAATAGGTAATAAATTAACGCAAATTTGTTTTAACAGAACTAATTTTTCTAACTAATCTTTCAGAGGTTGTAGCAGGCTCATCGTATGAAAAAACCTAATGAATCCATTTGTACCAACCATTTCATGCTAGCTTGTAGCGAAGGAGGTTAAATAACGCTCCAAACTTACACTAAATTTTGGTGAGGAAAAACCGCCATTGCCATTTTCAAAGGGGTCCCTTGACCTCTGACCTCAAGATACAGTATGTGAATTAAAATGGGTTCTATGGGTACCCACGAGTCACCAGCCGATGGATGTTTACCAGGAAAAAAGGAATATAGTGAAAATCATTTTTATGTCTTCTAGTCGTAATATTACAACCTTTTTAGGAGATTATACTCAAAATATTTTCCAAACAGCGGCCCTACATTTAGTCTGTGATACTTTCATTCTCTTCCCTGAAGTTAATCATCATGACGTTTATGTATAAATGACTTCACATAATGGAATATTAATTATTATAAAGATGCAATGATGATGTTTCAACAGTTGTATAAATAATGGATTATAATAAGACAGTAAGAGATCAGTGGAGAGAGGAAACAAATCGGCACATTTGTCTGCTCATGGAGGAGCTCGGTCTTTTAAAACATCTGTCTGAAAACAATACTCACATGTACGACGAGGACGAGGAGGACTAAAACACATCGCTCAAGAAATGGACTACTCTGTCATTGAAAAGAAAGTCATTTATCTGAGAAGTGTTTATTATTACTTCTATGTTTACAGTCTAAAAACAGTGACATTAAAATACAATCATAATTTATTCATGATAAAGTGAAAGTTTGAGGACACTCAGGAGGAACTGGGTCACACCACAGTGAGTCACTGAAGGATGTAAATAAAATAAACTCACCTGTCTCTCCTCTTCCTCTTCCTCCTCTCCCTCCTCCTCAGTTCGTATCGTGTGGACTCGACAGTGGTGCGAGATGTCTCCGTGTTTGGACGATGAAGGTTGTGATCTCCTGGTCAATCAGTCGGGCTGGACCTGCACGCAACCAGGAGGCCGAGTCAAGACCACCACGGTGAGAACAGAGCACGTGATGACGTCCTGTACACATCACGACACAGAAAGGAAGTAATGCTACACATAATGCTGGGTGTTCACCTCCCTTTGCACATAATTATAACAGCATCCAGGTTTCTGATCATCTGTGTCTTGATTTCTCAGCATCTCTTATGTACCAACAAGAAATATTCAGAAACCTGGATCACATGTTCACATGCCACAGTATCTCCTGTAACTCATCACAGGAGGAATGATTACAGCGTGCAAAACCTGTTTTAATGTACGACGTACGGGCACTTGTTGATTGTTTGAAGACGGACTTGAAAAACGTGGACCGATCCTTTTTAAACCCTCTGAGACCTGCGGGATTGCAGGAGATCCCGACTGATTTTAACGTCTTTCAGAGGCTGAAGCAGGTTCAGTTTTAGAGGTAAAATGAATGTACAGAAATTTTGGTGAGGAAAAACTGTCATGGCCATTTTCAAAGGGGCACCTTGACCTCTGACCTCAAGATATGTGAATCTAAATGGGTTCTATGGGTACCCACGAGTCTCCCCTTTACAGACATGCCCACTTTATGATAATCACATGCAGTTTTATACTAAAATGATGTTTGAATATTTCTGCATACTGGGGTCCCTGAACAGTCTTGAATTACATAACTTGGGTATCACTGTAAAGCTGAGACTCTTGTGGATCCAATGAGCACAAACTGTATTCATGTGTGATGATGTTAGTCCCCATAGGAGACATTTCATTGTAGTGAGACCATTTTTTTAAACTTGACCTCACTGTATAAAATGACCTGTGGTGACCTCTAGGATAATCACAGCCTCATGAAACTTTACAGACACAAACTAGAGACCTAGAGCATTCAGAGGATGGATGGATCAAACTAGAGACCTAGAGCATTCAGAGGATGGATGGATCAAACTAGAGACCTAGAGCATTCAGAGGATGGATGGATCAATCTAGAAACCTAGAGCATTCAGAGGATGGATGGATCAAACTAGAGACCTAGAGCATTCAGAGGATGGATGGATCAAACTAGAGACCTAGAGCATTCAGAGGATGGATGGCTTTCATAGCTAGATTGACAACAAGGGGGTTTCTGAGCAGTTTACACAACAGAAGCTCTCGCTACTCCAGTCGCCGAAAAATGCAATTCTTGCAAAAATCCCAAAATGTCAAAAAGTTTTTGAAATGAAATCACAGCATGGCTTTTTCTATGGTGTTCCTCAAGGTCTTGGTGTCTTAATGTGGTATTTTGGAGGGATTATTGATCATTTTTATCAATTCTCAAGTAGTAAAAAATGGTTCAATTTAGCACCAAATCTGTGTAACAAATGGTATCAACCCCCAAAATTGCTGCAACAACTTATGAGACATAATAGAGCATGGGGATGACCACCATATAACTCTATCATCATGTTCTAAACCATATACACGTTCACCTTCACTTTCATTCATTCATTCATGCTTATATCTGATTTATGACTAGAACAATTTGACACACAGTGCTGCTCAAATTAATCTCCAGGTTCCCAGCTTTCAGATGATGTACACCACTTCTATGTGACATCTACTGTTGACCTGCTATCTGGACGTAAAGGACACACACTTTGTTTTTATAGTTCACACACAGTCAGAAATATTGTTAAAGGGGAATGTTAATTAGAAGAAATCTGTAGATGTTCTTTAATGTTAGAGCCCTTCCTCCGTCTGTGTGTTTAATTTCAATCAAAGATCTAACTTTAAGAGCTTCTGATAACATGATACCATCTTCTAACGAGGACGCTGCTGCTGGCCCTTATCAAAACACACAGCCTGTGTGTGTGTTCCTGTGTGTCGATTGAATAATTGCTACCCATGAGCACTCTCTTCTCCGTCTGTCACTCTTCACAGCAGGCTGATTAACTGGAGTAGTTTCAAAAGCCTCTTCATCATCACACCAACCAAACCTCATTCAAGTTTTTGTTGATTTTTCTCTGTCATTCTCTGTTTAGCTGAAGACTGTTCGTCTTGATGAGGCTGATTATCTGATTACTGTCTATTGAAAACCTTCAGGGAGCTTCAGCTGGGAGAGTTTCTGTTGGGCTGTATTCTAAACCTCATACTATACTAGTAGTTCGTACTGATTTGACCAAAATGTAGCATGTAGTATGCGAACAAAAGCAAAATCTACAGTATGCCAAAAATCGTACTGATTCGGAAAAAAACTCCATTATGCATCGGACCAGTCTACCTGTATCCCACAATGCAAAGCGCTGGACCGCTACAGGCTACGTTACAACAACAGCAGCAGCTAAAAACGGCTCGTTTTTTTTTAATTTTTCGTAGCTATTTCATCACTAAATTCACTTCTGAAAGTTTTTGAGGCAAGAAATCAACTGTGTAGATTTAGAATATTGACAGTTTTACAATATTAGTTGGCGAATAGAACATTTGCTCCACCCGTTGTCGGAGTTTAGAAGCTGCTCAAACTGCCTTGACACCTAGCTAGCGCCTGATGGGGTCGATACGTCTAAAGAGACCAGTCTCGTAGACAAGAGGCTTTTATTTCCTTGTTGACGGATGGTTTTGTTTAAATATCCTAACACAAGTGTGTGGGAGAACTACGGTGGCCTTCGGGTAACATAAAAACGCTTAAGTCTCTCTCTGGAGCCAGAGTTTGGTTTGTCAGATTTAACACTCGTCTTCCTGCAGTAATCTGATTACTGCAGGAAGACGAGTGTTTCTCGCTGTCTGCACGTCAGAGCTGAGAGTTTCCTCTGAAAGCTGACGAGCAGCGTCCTGCATCAACACACCAAACCCTCGCGCTCACTCACTCCTTCTTTCCTGCGTTCTGGTTGGTCGGTTTGAGACGAGTCGGCCCGCTCTATGAATACTGAAGTCTGTCAAACCGCCGCTGACTTTCACAAACCTCCCTGCCCTCTCCGCCCTGTCTGAAGAGCTGCTCCCCCGGTGGGAAGTTGTTGTTTTAAAGATGGACAGCAGAGCGAGGTGCTCCGACCTCGCCGTCATGAAAGTCAGAGTCGGATCGTTGGAGCGTCGCCTCTCGGCCTCCTGAGGAAACACAGACACTGCTGCAACACTGCGGGACGTCTGAAGTCAGATACATGTTGGGGACTTTGTCTTTCTCTGACTCCCAGACTGCATAATAAAATCATTTGATTTAAAATGTCTATATTGCAGCCTATAAAAGGTGTTTAAAACCTTGGAAGTTTTCACGTTTAATCGTTTTACAACATTGAATCAACAATTTAATGTGGCCCGACAGTAAAATCCAGACGTTTAGTTACATTAAAGGGAACAATTCTTTTGATAAATCTGTAAACTAGACACATAAGGCATTAATAAAAATCCCTTGAAGAACAGAGCCTCCATGCATGCACCCGTGAATAAATCTCTTTTTTAAGATAAGATGGAGCTTCATTTATCTCGAGGGAAATTGCAGTGCAACGTAGGAAGAGTGCAAATAAAATATAAATATTAATAAGGTGCAAATCTGAAATATACACAATGACAAAAATATAAACAGGTTAACAGTAAGGATCATATGAGTAGTAAATCATAGTAAATAAATAATAATAAATTATGAATCTTTATTTTAATGTCTGTTAAGGGGAGACGCTACAGGTCAATAGGGTTTAATATCGCCATGAAACTTCCCCAGTTGATTACTTATATTAACACAATTATTTTTTATATTATAGGTTTTCTTAAATTTAATGAATGAACATGCAAATGAGTCTTTATCTTATTAAATATGCACTAATTTGCATACATTTCCAGAACATAAATCTGAACATTGGATGAAGCCAGGTTCAAAATTCTTGTTTCATTTTGTTGACATATAAGAGTCAAAAGTTTTTACAGAGGGATATCTCTCTCTATCACTCCATAAATCAGAAAATACTGTCAGCAGCCATAAAAAGTCCATTTTCACCATGTTTTTAGGATTAAAATGTTGTATAAATCAGGATACGAATCATATATGAACAAACCCCTCTGTAAAAACCTTCAGAGTATAGAGAGGAATGAAACTGGACAGTTTGCTGGATGTAAGAGATGCTGAAGTGGAGATTAGTGGAGGCATTATCTAATGGTAACGGTAATGGTAATGGTGGACGCAAACAGACAAAGTAGTAAAATAAGCATCTAATTGTGTATTTTGGATGTTTTCTTTCCGCTAGTCTGAAAGAAGACGTGTTATAAAAGCAAAATAGCCCCAAATCTCTAAATTGAGCAGTGCAAAACATTTCAGGTTTAAATAATCAGCTAAATAACAGCATGATATAATGGGTGGGTGGTGATTCTGTTTACATCCTGGACCGTGATCCTGACTCTTAACTGGAAGTAGAGGATGCTGGGAGAAGATCATCTTCATTCTCTCTGAGCTTCAGCTGACAACAACAACAACTCTCTCTCATCTCTCAGCTTCATTTGGCTGAAAGATGGCGGCGCATTGGTGGCGTCTGCCGCCTCCAGCTCAAGAAAATCTTTTTTTTTTTTTATTATTAAAAAAAGGGAGCTTCACACAAACGAGCTCCTCCGCTAATGAAGGACAGCCGATCTGATTTGCCTCGCTGTGAGGCAAATTAAATTACAGAGACGCAGCGCTGAGTGGGCGGACCAACGCGAAAACTCCACTGTGTTTACACGACGAGAGGAAGCAAGCGTTCATTAAAGCTCAGAAAGCAGGATCAGAGGAACAAATGATGTTGAATTGGCCCCGAGGAGGTTTTTACAGGCTTACAGGGACGTACAGAAAGTGTGGAGGATTTAATTAGTGATATATAATGAGTCTGGTTGATGCTCCTTCACACAGCCTGATGGAGAGGCTTTGTAACGGATATACAACTGTTGTTATGTAACCTATGGATCTTTTATGGTCTGATTAAAGACGGTACTCACACCTTCCACTCAAAGGGAAACACAGCTTTTTAACATTGGGCCACATTTTTCATCCTTAACTCAGACTTATATTTCAAAACCCACGTACATAAGGTGACCAAAGCAGCTTTCTGTCATTTAAGAAATATTGCAAAAGTGTGGCCGTTCCCATCAAGATACCTTTATCTCAAGTAAGTAATTTTAACTAGAATGAGAAGAAAGAGAGACATATCAGCCCAGTTTTAGTCAACCTGCAATGGCTCAGTGTCTTTTAGAATTAATTTTAAATATAGGGCTGTCGTGGTGCGGTGACAATGGTTGGCTCAACTGCACAATATGCGGTTACTTAAACCTGCAATAGGCAAAAATGTTTTGGGCATTATTGGACAAAAATTCCATAATAACCTTTCAGCATGTTGTACTTCAAGTGTTCTGAGAGAAAACTAGACTTCTGCTCCTCCTCATGGCTCTGTTTTCAGACTTTAAAAAATCTAGCCTGTGACGGGAGACTTTGACCAATCACAGGTCATTTCAGAGAGAGAGAGCGTTCCTATTGGCTGTGCTCCGTCTGGTGGGCGGTGCTTGGTATTTCCTCAACTTGATCTCAACATGGCTGCAAACTTTCTCATTTTACAGCTAAACAGTAACTACAAGATGTTTCTGAGAACATTTGAGGAGAGAAATAGGCATTACAGTAACAGAATATTGATTAATATTTGATCAGCGCTGCCTAGTTTGACCGTTTGGTCGGAGTTCGCGAGTGATTGACAGCTGCTCAGAGCCGGAAACAACTACAGAAAACACATCACAAACAAAAGACATGTGACAATCATCACATGACCTAAAAGCAAACGTCACTAAGGTTACTTACAAAACAAAACACCGGTCAACAACTGTCTCGAACACATGTCTCCGGGTTAAAAGTCCGGTGCTTTAAATAGTCTTTCTCACTTTTTATACTATGTCATTAACGCTTATTCTAACATTTATACGCTGATGCATTTACATTGCAGTCAGCACAGATACATGGCATACAAATGACGTGCGGAAATCAAGAATTTGCGCGCTAAACGCCTCGCGTGTTATCATGGTGTTTACACGCCTTTTCGTGCAAACGGGCTGATTGTTATTTATTCTCTTGTTTCTTTCACTTTGTTGTAAAGCACTTTGAACTACTCCCCGCTATGAAAGGTGCTTTATAAATAAAGTTTATTATTATTCTTTCTCTCAAACCTCTTTACACGGCGTGATTCTGGTCTGTTTAATCATCTCAGTGTAGCTGTAGAGAAGCTGACGTCTCTTCACCTGAACACTCACCTGTGTGTCTCAGAGCCGGACTTTAATTTCTCGGGAGAATTTTTTTTTAAAAACATCTATCGGCTCCGAGAATATTAAAAATGGGTTCATAGCTCGGTTTAATATTTTAAGAAGCCACCGCTTTGGAATATTAATGACACGTTTTCTGGTTTGTTTTTGTGCTTTGGAAGTGAAATAAATAGTAACGCAGCTCATTGTTTCTCTTCACCAAGCGCAATTCATCATAAAGCAATTATGTTGGAAACAAGGCCGCCTGCTTTCCAGTTTACACCCAGCTGCAGTGTTTATCATGGAAACAGCAGATAACACGCACACAAACACACACACTGATGTGTAACTAACAGGAAGATGAAGCTCATTTCTGTCGTCTGGTGTTATTTCTTTGTAATAGTTGTTCTCCTGCAGACAGTAATGCTCTGTTAACGCCGCCTTCTGATTGGTTGGTTTTGTTGCTTCTATTTTTCTTTCTGTCTTTGATTTGAAAAAAAAAATATTATTACTTGTGTTTACATCTTCATCAAAATCATCATCGTTATCAAACATGAAAAACAGTAACACGTCTTCTTCTTATCAGCTGCAGTGGTGAAAAGTACATTTACTCAAGTACTGTATTTATGCACCAATGTTTCAAAAACATGTGTTATTATTATTCTAATTATCATCATGTTTTTGTGTTTGTTATGGATGATGAAGTATGTTTATAGTCAGCTTAATGTGGAATCCGGCAACTTCTGATTAGGGCTGTCAATCAATTAATATATTTAATCTCGATTAATCGCAAATTAATCACTTTTTTTTATCTGTTCAAAATGTACCTTAAAGGGAGATTTGTCAAGTATTTAATACTCTTATCAACATGGGAGTGGACTAATATGCTGCTTTATGCAAATGTATGTATATATTTAATATTGGAAATCTATTAACAACACAAAACAATGACAGATATTGTCCAGAAACCCTCACAGGTACTGCATTTAGCATAAAAAAAATATGCTCAAATCATAACACAGTCTCACGGCAGTTCGTGAAATAATCACCAAATTGTATCTATTTAAATCGTTTACAAATTTCCCTTTTTTCTCGTGACACTCAGCACGACTTTCAACAACGTGTTTTTCATGATTAGTGTCCAGTATGTGTCAATTTCCGCTCCAGTCTTTTCAAAATAAAACCACTTAGTTAGGTTTAGGAAAAGATCGCGGTTTGGGTTTAAATAACACCTGAAGTGCCGTAACTTAAGTACGGAAGTTACGTGACAAATAAATCAATGCAGACGTTTGGTTTCACACGGGACATGAACACCGGTCTCCTTCGTGATTATCATAAAGTGGGCATGTCTGTAAAGGGGAGACTCGTGGGTACCCATAGAACCCATTTTCATTATCATATCTGGAGGTCAGAGGTCAAGAGACCCCTTTGAAAATGGCCATGACAGTTTTTCCTCGGCAAAATTTAGCGTAACTTTAACCTCCTTCGCGACAAGCTAGCATGACATGGTTGATACCAATGTAATTTACATATGATACCAGTATCTTCACTCTCGCTCTAAAACTGAGCCCACTACAATCTCCGAACAATCGATTGCATTAATGCATTAAAGAAATTAGTGGCATTAAAATGAATTTGCGTTATTACGTTAACTATTACAGCCCTGAACTTTACTGCTTTTTTCTTTCTTAGTTTTTCATGGAAACTAATAAATAATAATATGAAGGAATTGAGGAAGCTGCCATATAATGTATGTTGCTTCATCCCTCTGTAGGGCTTCAGGGTGTTTGGTTGTGATCTGTACCAACACTAAAACAATCCTTTTTTATATCTTACGTTAACATCCGTATACACTTTTGACCATTTTTTGTGCTAGTGTGATTGATTTAGCCCCGTCTCTAATCCTTGTATTGTTTCTCTGATATGTATTGGTTCATCTTTATTCCATTTTCCTTTTTTTTTGTTGTTTGGTGCATAGATGGGGGAGACGCTGGGACTCATTAATCCTGGGCATCATAGCCTCCTCTCCAACGTTTTATCCTCCTTTCACCTTCTGCCTTCTGGCTGCAGATTTGTGGTGTTTACGTTTTATCAGCCCGGCTCTGTCAAACGGTAACAAGATCTGCAACCCCGACCCGTCCTCACTCCCAACTCGTCGAACTTTTTGGTCGCAGTAAACACATGCTTAATGTTGTGAATTAAACGAAAAGCAGCAAAACCACTTAGTTAGTTTTAGAAAAAAAAAATATCTTTGGGTTTAAAACTACTATGCATTTACAGTGAAAATGAAACCACTGATGGGTTTACACTGAAGTCAATCTAGCGCCTGGTGCGTCTCACCGCGGCTAAAGGGTGCCTTGTGTGTCAGTATCGAACGCCGTGACAAAGCGTCGGTATTTAACGCCCTGGGAATGAGAACGAGCTGAACTGACAGTCTGTCACTTTGGGTTTGAACCACATGATTCGGTAAACGATGGAGGTGCTTTCAGGAGATTGTTCAAAGGGTTAAACCTGCACACTGCTCTTCATCTCTTTTAGCTTTTCAGCCAAAAGCATTGAACATTTCAATTCTAACATTCGTACATGATCATTACAGTCCGTGGAGCGAGGGTGTAATTTGCCGTCGCAAAGGTGTAATCAGGCGTCGCAGCAGAAAGCAGAACTCATTTGTGTCTCGCTGCATCGTTTTTCTTTTTTTTTTTTTCACAGCATAACTGTCCTTGAACAAAGTGTGTGACTTTACCTGTCTGTATGTTTCTGTATGTTGAAGCCTCCCCTCCGGTTGAAACCCGCAGAGGTACTTTGAATTTATTTTCGGTCACACCGGGAGAGAAAAGACAGAGGGACAAATCACAGTCTGCTCAATCAGACAGAAATCCAATTCTCCTTGGAGAGAAGGACGACTATTTACTTTGAATGTGAAAACACAGACTGAATATCCTGTAAATGTGTTTTTTTGAGAACGATTGCAGCTGCTTATATTCACCTTGGTTTCTGCTCTGTTTGACTGAAACCTGGAAACAGTCAGATGTAGTTTGATGTTCTACGCCAGTATATTTACTCAAGTACTGAACTTAAGTACAAATTTAAGGTATTTTACTTTCCATTTTATGCTACAACTACTCCTCTACATCTCAGAGGCTTTTTACTCCACTACATTTGTCTGACTTATCTGTCGGTAACTCTTATTATAATAAAATAACCATCATTAATTAATGGTAAATTGATGGTTAAGTAAGGGATAATGTACAGCGAGCCGGTTATTAATGTGAAATAAACCCAGACAGGTCACTCATCCCCATGAAGGAGTTTATTTCACAACAATGACCTGCTAGCTGTACATTATCCCACTTATCACACGGCTACTTACTGATGAAATCAATAATTTGACACAAAAACGGTCCTCCCAACATCAGAACTGCGCCCATAGCAACGGTCTGTTATACATAGCAACGATCTGCTATACATAGCAACGGTCTGTTATACATAGCAATGTCTGTTATACATAGCAACGGTCTGCTATACATAACAACGGTCTGTTATACATAGCAACGGTCTGCTATACATAGCAACGGTCTGTTATACATAGCTAAAGCGTTATTATCATTTTAACTTTGTGAGCCCTAGTTTTTATTTATTTTTTTGTTGAATCACTATGAAAAGTTGTGCCGCATTAGCTGCTAAACAGACAACAATCACTGGATTGCTTTTATACTGAAACATGATGATAATGAGGCAACATTAGACGTTAATAAGAACCGCCTATTACATTATTTCCAAGCTGATTCACAACCGTTTATCCTCAGTGGACATCAGAGACGTTTATGACTGGAAAGATGAAGTCGTGCTGATTATGAATGATGTTTTCCGCACGTTCTATCACCCGATTGTATCTGGAAAAAAGTGACAAACATGATGGATTGTGGGATACTGAGAACTAAAGAGTCTACCTGTTGTGTCCTCCAGAACAAGGCTGAAAAGGTCACAGTTTTCATGTTGTTTTTAGTGTTCACTCTGCTCAGAGGATGACCTGAGCTCAGTGTATCACAGCAGCAGTGTTACCTCCTTTTGCTACAAAGACATTTCATGTGTGCTCCGACTGCGGGAATGATCCAAAACACACCTTCACCTCCATGTTTAATCAGCTGTGAGCGGAGCGTTTAGGGCCGGCCTGCATGTTGATGCTGTTTTCAGAGTGATGTATGGTTCTCAGTGTAATCCAGCTCGTCCTTGTCTGACTCCTCCGGCTCTTTTAGGATTCCAGCTGGAGTCAAACAGGATGGACATGAATAATTCAGGGGTGAGCGGCTCAGAGGTGCTGCTTCTTCTTCTACTTCTTCTTCTTTTTCTTCTTGTGAGTCCTCACCTGGAAGCAATTACAGCGAGAGCTCAGCCTCCGCAGAGGGGACCGACATGAAGTGTGCCAGCTCGTCCCCAGAGCTTCATGTTTTTAATCAGAGCCTTCAGGAGGACACGTCCACACTCTATGAGATGCAGACTCTACATGTTTCTGTATAAATGAAAGTGTGTGTGTGTGTGTGTGTACTTTAGCATCAAAAACACCAAAGCTCATGGTTTATTCAGGAAATTAAGTAAGGGATAATGTATAGCGAGCCAGTTATTGTTGTGAAATAAACTCCGACAGGTCTTGCATCCTCCTGAAGGGGTTTATTTCATAACAATGACCTGCTGTACAGCTGTACATTATCCCAGTTATTACACAGCTACTTACTTAAAGTGGGGGTAGGCAGAATATTTTTGGCATCATTGGGCAAAAATTCCATAATAACCTTTCAGCATCTTGTAATTCAAATGTTCTGAGAGAAAACTAGACTTCTGCTCCTCCTCATGGCTCTGTTTTCAGGCTTTAAAAAATCTAACCCGTGACGGGAGACTTTGACCAATCACAGGTCATTTCAGAGAGAGAGAGCGTTCCTATTGGCTGGTGGGCGGTACTTGGTATTTCCTCAACTTGATCTCAACATGGCTGCAAACGTTCTCATTTTACAGCTAAACAGTACACTACAAGATGTTTCTGAAGACATTTGATCTAGAAATAGTCATTACAGTAACAGAATATTGATTCATATTTGATCAGCGCTGCCTAGTTTGACCGTTTGGTCGTCTAGTCTGCCCGTGTCTTTTTTTGCGGCCGATTCAGCATGTTGAAACGGTGGCGGCGTCCATCAGTGAGAGAAATTAAAAAAAATCAGTGCATAAGAAGCAAAACAGAAGTGAGGAAAGCAAGCCAACGAGTAAAGTCAAGAGGAAAAACACAGAAGGCTCTTCAAGAGCTTTATTTGCCATTTGCACCGAAGTACATTGGAATTCTGAGCAGTTTACACCGAGTCAGCTTTAAGAAAAGAAAAAGTAGAAAAAGCACAAGGTTATTACAGTACAAAATAAGTAGCACATTCAACTCAACACAATAAATAACTAAATTATTAAAACATTAAGCGCCCTCAGTGTAGTCAATAAATAAACTAAACTACCCTCTGCATAGGCACGATTCCCCCCAGAATATACAGTATATGCTCCAGGACCATATTAAAAGAACTTGTAGCTCTCATAAAAAATATTTAAATTAAATAATTAATATATTTCAGAGGGTTGTACAGTGGAAGGCAGCATATTGCACAGCATTTTAGCGTTCCCAAACCACACCGTGATGCCGCTGGTGAGGATGCTTTCCACAAGTCCTCGGTAGGCCAGGGTGAGGGGCTGACGTCTGAGTCCGGCCTTCTTCAGCACCCTAATGGAGTGTAGCCGCCGCTGAGCTTTCTTCACTCTTTTCATTTTTCATCTTCATCTCATCTCATCTTTCCAACACACGGATATTTTCACAGCAACATCTGGAACGAAGCTAAGTGGTGAGAGAGAGTGGTGTGAAAATGGTCGGCAAACGTCGTTTTGTTTGATGTACGTATAATAACAACCGCTTGTATACCCGCCGTGCTCGTGTCTTTCGGTTTACTTTTTTTGAATGATGAATACAGACTACAGACATAGAACCTATTTTCATTCACATATCTTGAGGTCAGAGGTCAAGGGACCCCTTTGAAAATGGCCATGACAGTTTTGCCTCGCCAAAATTTAGCGTAAGTTTGGAGCGTTATTTAACATCCTTCTAGTTTCATATGATACCAGTATCTTCACTCTAGCTTTAAAAAAGCCGGCTACAACCTAAAAAAAGCAAGTTGCGTTAATGCATTCAAGAAATTAGTGGCTTTAAAATGAATTTGTGTTAACACGTTATTATCACTTTAACTTTGACAGCCCAAATAATAATATAACACTTTGAAAAGATCCATTCTGCATAATGAATACTTTTACTGTTTTATATGTAGATATACAATGATATATATACGAGCCCTTTAAAACTGTACTATATATGTATATATATATATATATGCTGTATATATAATATAAAATAACACATTGTATAAAACATTATGAAACATGACCTCATCAGGCTCATGTAGCTGAGTGACCAGCAGACGCTCTGATTGGTTGTGACGCTTTATTATTTGTGTCCTCCAGGTCTCCTGACAGCGGCGGCGAGGACAGACGCTCCCCAGAGAGAGACTGGTTCCCATCGTCCATCGCTCATCATCGCCAAGCGGAACATCCGCCACCGCCGCGGCCAACGCTGCTGCTGAGGAACCAATCATCAGCCGCTATCAGAGCCGAGGGGCGGGGCATCGTCGCCACTTCCTCACGCTTGGGCGGCCTGGGGAAACTGCAGCCTGACGTTCTTCTTCTTTCTGGGAAGTTTAATTTTCCAGGAGATTTTGGAAAAAAATAAGCAGATTATTATTATGACGAGCTGCTGGATTTCTTTTTCTTTGGCACAAAACTCTGTTTCGTTTTACAGACCAAAGATGAACAGAGCCGACAATGAGACGTTTTTAGACACCACCACCACCACCACCATATATCTATGTAAAGAAACAAACACGTGATATTATACAGTAAGTGACTCAACTGAGCAAAGTATAATTGTATATGAGTTCATGATAAAAAAAAAACGTGTATCTGTGTGAGGAGAGCTGTCGATGTTTCTGTTGGGACAACTGGGATATTCTTGTGCTGAACATCAGTCGGGTTGAGAAGGTGGAAAATCACATTTTTATGATGAGAACATAAAACTTTGAGCACTTTTAGCAGAAACCTGAAGACATATTTTAAAGATTAGAGTCAACCAGTGGTGGAATGTAACTAAGTACATCTACTCAAGTACCGTACTTAACAATTGTACAAATTTGAGGTACTATTTTCTTTTCATGCCACTTTATACTTCTATTCCACTACAGTTACTTTACAAAGCTTTTTGCACACAAATTAAAATGTAAAAGTACAGCTGAAACAATTAGTTGATTAATCGATCGACAGTAAGTTAAATACAGAAACACGTTCTCATTCCCAATTCGTCACGTACTGACGCTTGGTCCAGACCTGTCTCCTAAAAATGATGTTCCCATACAACGAAGCTGCAATGTGAATTCTGTGCGTTGTGCGTCGATATCAGACAAAGCTTTGGTATTTGACGCACCGGGAATGAGATGTGTTCGTGTTTGGTATCAGTGTGCAAAGTTTCCACTTTTCATTATAAAAACTGCAGAACTCTAAATGATTTCTGGCTCTTCTCCACCAGACTACATTATGCATTCAGTCAGATTTTACATTCTCCAACACGCAGTCAGCATGGTAGGTTTTAATGAAAACAACAAGCAAACCATTTCACACTAGAGGCCGAGCTGTCGTGTCTGTTTGGGAGGCGAGAGAGAGAAGCATTAAATGTATTTTCAAAAGCCTAAAGTTCTATATTTAACAACTGTATATGTTGTATCTTTGTAGAAAACCTTTATTTAACACACCGCTGCTGTTCAAAGCTCACTTTCGGTTTCCGACAGTCGAACTGTTTCTCAGCAGGGACGGAGGAAGAGCTTTTTTAAACCACTTTCTGATCAGTCACTCTTTATAAAGCATTTATAAGTTGTAACTAATGGTTTTATTAATTCTTAATGAATAATGAACTATTAATACATACACTTTTAGTTTGCTTGACTGGTTAGGTCTGCAGTTGTAAATAATAGTAAAGGTTTCTTACAATATTCCATCAAGTCTACAGCTGTAAATATTATTAATAAACATAATGTCAGAGAGCTGAATTAAAGAGCTATGAAGACAAATCAAGTGTCATAAGAGGAAGGATTTGCATTAATATTTAATGAGCAATAAAGTCATTAGTTACAACTTATAAAGGGTTTTCTTTATGAGAAAGTGGCGCTGAGTTTTCCTTCAGTTACTGTAGGTTATGTACACCAAATCCCAGAATGCAGTGTGTCTGTAGGTCATTGCCTTATTTCATCTCCGTCTCCATCAGCCGGAGGAGATTAACTCACCGTCTCTGTTTTCTCTGCCAGTATGAACCATATTTTTCATTAAACAGAAAACACAAGTTCATCTGTGTTTCATCTCAAAGGCTTTTCTTCTTCTCGTGACAGATTAGAGAGTTTTCTTTAGGTGGACGACAAAAAGGAGGTAAGAAGTCTAAAATATCAAGGTGCCTTCAGGGGCGGTTGTTTTTACCGTGTTCATGAGAACAACACATTAGTGTGGTAATCAAGACTTTGTTAAGAGTTCACAAATTCACAATGTCATTTTATTATTATTGGAGAGGTAAAACTCTAACAATACTTGCAGTAGACAGAACAACTTTATCGTTGGTGCTTCATTAGTCCTGTTTCCATTTAATTCTCAAGAAAATTTTAAGCAAACTTTTAAAATGTTGCAAAAAAAAGAAATGCGAATTAGCCGCGTTTCCATCAACCGGTTTTGTAGCGAATAAACTCGGCTACAGTGTAGTTTGGTCAGTAGTTGGCGCTATAGGCTACGCATGGCTGTAATCCGCCAGTATACAGAGTAGAAGAAGAGATAGAGGTTGTGAACCTGGAAACAAAACAAGTCACTTTGGCAATCTAAAAAATGGAGAGAGGTCTTCAGGAATTTGTTTCAGTTGGGTAAGTTTTAATTCTCCTTTATCTGTTCTAAATGTACCTTAAAGGGAGATTTGTCAAGTATTTAATACTCTTATCAACATGGCTGTGGACAAAAATGCTGCTTTATGCAAATGTATGCATATATTTATTATTGTAAATCAATTAATAACACAAAACCTTCAGATAAACACTCCTACACTTTTGCGGTGTAGGAGTGGTTTAATGTGGATGTGCACACAAACACACTCACGTAGATGTCTGCAAACAGGTGATTTGTATCGTCAGACTGACAGGTGTTACAGACTCAGTCGTCTCCCTGTCAAACGGAAGCCTTCAGACGTTTTTCCCGCTGAATTCACAGACCGAAAGTGTCAGTTTTCAGGCTTCAGATGAACTAAAAATACTGAGCCGAATGTAGGCTGAGCTCTCTGAGGCTTCACTGCTCTTACATTATCCTTTTCTTATTTATTAACTTTATATCCATGGCCTACTTCTCCCTCTCAGCACTATTAGCCCACTTTTTTACACACAAAAAAAGGAAATCACCAGAAATCTGCTCCTCAGGATCAGTGAGAGCGGACGGGAAGTCATCGCTGTGGCTTTAAAGTTCACCTCGAGCAGCAGCTGAATGATTCTTTATCAATGAACTGTGTCGTGTCTTTTATATGATTCATATGAATCCAAATGTCAGGACATCGCTGCACCTGCAGACTCCACAACGAGCCTCAGGAACACTTTCTGCAGACTTCCAGAGAGTTAGTTAGGTTGCAGACTTCACAAGTCTTCACTCTAATTTATAGTAATATGGCACAGGCGCAGTTTGCGTTGGTTCAGGCGGCTCACTGACGCCCCTAGTGGCCGTTGACAAAAATGCATGTAGAGATTTAAATATTATCTAGGCTGTAATTTTTTCACTGGCGTTGGTTTGTCTGTTTGTTTGTCTGTTAGCAGGATTACTCCAAAAGTTTGCGATGGATTTGAATGAAATTTTTTGGAGGGGTGGGGTGTTGCACAATGAACAATCCATTAGATTTTGGTGGCGATTTGGATCATGATCCGGATTCAGGAATTTTTTTAAGGATTCTGATCAGCCTGACGGGATGAGAGACAACGTAGTGTAACGTTATACAGACATAACAAGGCTGCTGAATGAGAGACGCATCCGCCGATACGTTACACGGAAACACACCGTGTTAATAATAAGCCGACCACCTAACGGTACCGCCAGCTGTGAGCTGTGATCTGTTTTTAAAGTCAAGCACCTTGGCGGAGGTCTGCGCTCTCCGAGTGCCATTCTAGTTTTTATAATAAAACAGAACAAGAAACCAGTAAGATAACTTTTTGTGCTATTTGTATTTACCTGGTGGAGATCCCACTACACCTCAGACCTCTCTGTGTTATATAGCTGGGATCTGTATCTGGTTTACTGACGGGTTTTGCAGTTTGTGCGAGTTCGGTTTCTATGGTAATGCTCGCAATATTCCCTCATTGTCCATATAGAGGGTTTTTTTGTGCATACGCTCTCTTGTCATTGGGAACAATTGAAAGAAGACGCTGGTGCTCAGAAAATAAACCTGCTGGTATCCTGATTATTAGCCTAATTTCCGTGTAAACGAAGCCTCTTTTGCACTCATTATATTTCCTCTATTCCTTTCTTTTTGTGAACCCCCAACCATGAAGTTCAAACTGCACCTCTGGCACTGACCAAGCGACGGTATTTGATGGGTTTTGAGTGAGAATGTGTTGATTGTTTGTACTCAGAGACGTCAAGCTAGCAGTTTATTCCAGTCCTGCAACAGCCACAGATACCAGATTAGTTTCCTTTTTTTTTTTGTCAGAGCATTTGATTTATTTACTGCTGTTGTGATGTAATGAGAACTTCAACTAATATAACAAAAAATGTTTCTAAAACACATCCCTCACCCTAGCTTTAAGTGTTAAGTGTTAATCACAATATCTGCTGAAATGTAACAGGAACACTCTGTGATGCCCCCCCCCTCTGTCGTCACGGCTGCAGGGAGTTGAGCTGATGTCAGCCAGTCGTCAGGCTCCATTTAACATCACTAACAGCCTGAATACATTAACACCTGCTGTGTGTGTGTGTGTTTAACTGAGGAAATGCTTAGCGGATGACTTGATAATGACAATAACCGTGAGTTGCACTTGTCTGACCGTCTGACCGCTCGTGTTTCTGGACCCATCACGCTTTTCGTGTTCCCACTTCTTAGCTATAAAAGCGTCGTCACAGCCAAACTCTAGTCTTTGCGCAAAAAAAAAAGTGGTTTTAGAAGCTTGCTGACGTTGTGACTACTCACAGGACTGGTTGGTGAATTAATGTAGCTGGCAAAACATTCGCTAACACACTAGCCAGCTGGGAAAAAAACACGATTGCTCAGTCACAATAAAAATAACGGCTCTGGTGGGCTCATGTTCGCACCCATGTTTGAAAAAAAAAGCTGCAAAAGAGCCCTCTTGGATGCCCTACATGCTAGAAAATGAGTTGGCCTCTACGTGCATCTAAATGGTTAAATATTAGATAAGATAAACCTTTATTGATCCCCAGAGCTGAAACGTGGTTGTAGGACAAGAAGACAGATAAATGCAAGTAAAAGAAATAAATAATATGAGGAATATAAAACAAAAAATAAGAATAGAATAAAGATAGAAATAGAAAACTATGCTATAGGTAAAGTGACAGTGGTGTGATTAATAGCAGCAGAGTCAGCAGGTCTATGTTAACAATGTACACCGGACTGATGACGTGACACATCCATGGTTGAGAGGCAATAGAAATGCTCCCAATCCCGTATTTGGCACCTTTAACATTATCTGCCACTGTCAGAATATATTTAGATCAATACCAAAAAGATCCCAACATTTGCATGGATTTATTTCACCCCTGCAAACAAATTCCATGAAGAATTCTTTTACCTTTTTAAAATGCTGGTGTGACCCCCTTTAACTTGGTGTTATTATGACTAATAGAAGTAGTGGAATATCAATAAAACCCGAGTTGTATTAAACCAGAATCATCCTTTCCCTTGAGTATCCGCTGTAATAAATAAAGATAGCTCTCTGCTGTCACGTTGATACTTTGATTTTATAGAACAAGATCTCATAAAAACACATTAGAGTTGTTTTCATCTGGAGCCTCGCGGTGCTGACGTAAACTCTGTGAATGTTAAACCAGACCTGGCGAAGCTCAGCGGAGCTCTATTAAACCCTGCCAGCCTCGCTGACATGATGCCATTAAAATGTGACCCGCGTTGTGAGAGGGTTGGTGTGTGTGTCTGTGTGTCCTCACATTTGATATTCGTGCAGTGTCTCTCAGTGTGGGAAACTGGACTAGTTTTGTTTAGAGAAGCTAAGAGACTCTTATTCTGAAAATCTGATGAACTGGACGTTCGAGAGCTTGTCCTCCACTTTGGTTCAGACTGAAATATCTCGACAACTATCGGATGGATTGACGTAAAATTTTGAACAGACATTCATGTTCCCCAGAGGATGGGTCCCAATGACTTTGGTGATCCTCTGACTTTTCCTCTGAGGTTTTAAGCAAAATATCGACTAACTATTGGACGGATTGTCATTACATTTGGTTCACAGATTCATGTCGCCCTCGGGATCATTTGAAATAGCTTCTCTGACTGTTAAGTAGGGTTGTCAAAGTTAACACGATAATAACACGTTAACGCAAATTCGTTTTAATGCCACTAATTTCTTTAATGCAATTTTGAGGGTGTAGCGGGTTCAGTTTTAAAGCAGTGAAGAAACTGGTATGATACGAAACTAGAAAACTTGTCGTTATACTAGCTTGTCGTGAAGGAGGTTAAACAACGTTCCAAACTAAATTTTGGCGAGGAAAAACTGTCATGCACATTTACAGAATAAATTAATTATAAGGCATGTGTTATATTTACATGCAAAACATTAGGAGAGCTCAGAGAGAAAAGTGACTAGCCAAAGAGAAAACTTGAAGGTCAGAGTGACTTTCAAATCCATCATCAGCGTGAAAAGAAAGTGGAATGTTTATTTGTTTTTTTCTCTGAGTTGTTGAGGAACGACTCTTTTTGTTTTTTGGAAACCATCAGCAGCTGATGAATTCTGTCCTGATGAAGTTTACCTTGAAATGCTCAACAAACAAACATCTTTTCAAATGTAAATGTCATATACATATTCATATTCAGGCACATATCATCGACACGAACACAAACAAACATGTAGTTTGCAGTAACTTTGTGTCCTTGAAAACGTCCTTGAGAAAAGGAATCGTGGAGAGCTGAAGAAAGTTTGAAGACCGAAGTCAAAACAAACATTAGACTGAGCCTAACGGTGCTGCTTTCTATCCTGTGTTTATTGAATTTATGACTATATGATCGACTAATGTGACACAGTGAACGTTCCCTAGTTCCCTAGTTTCATAATATGGGAATTTTTTAGGAGACCAGGCTGAGGACAGAGAAAAAACATCAGCCGCTGATAATAAACAGCCGTCGTATCGGCTCTCAGAGCGGAGAGCTGTAATGGATGCAGGAGGCATGAAATATGCAGCAGCTTCTCCCTAAAACTCTGATCCTACATGTAGCATTAGCATGATGGGACACACACACACACACACTATCAAACACACGCAGGCCTCTTACAGCAGAGTGATGCCATTTTCCATTACCTTGAATTATGTTACATACGACACACAGTACATATATAGTGTGTCGGAGGGTTTTTAGTCTGAATAATTGAAGCTCAGGAGCTTCATGTTAGCAGGATTTGATGCATGTAAATTTTCACATTTTCGTACACACACACGGTAGCTTGATATATGATACATATACGGTACATATACTGTATATATATATATATATATATATATATGTATATATATATAGGTTTTGTAGGTCATCTGATCTGGAATAAATGTTGTGTTTGTAAGAAGCGGGACATTTTAAAATGTAAATGTCTTCTCCCTCTCAGTCTCTCTGACGTCCAGTGAAGCAGGCGGGAAGGTGACATTCAGGAGTCTCCACTCAGGTTGTGAATCCATCAGTTTTGGTCTCCGGCGCTCTGAAACAAAAAGCCGGTTCACAACAAAAGACCGCCGCTTCTTGCCCCCCTGTAATCCTGTTACTACACCTCCGCTGCACCCGTCCCTCCATCACCTCGAGGGAGGAAAGGGGAGGGGGAGTTAATATCCGACATGCAGGATGGAAGGTCATAGAGACATCCAGAGAAAAAAACCTGGGTTTGTATTATCAGACAGGAAGTGAGGCGTCAGCTGATCAGGAGTCTCTGACTACAGCTTCATATTAACAAGATAAACTATCTGGTGGTTGTTCTGCTCACGCTTCTACATCTCATTTAGCTTCAGAATATGTGGAAACACATTTTCTTTCTTCTTCTTGTGTGTTTGTCAGTGGTGGAAGAAGTATAAAAGTAAAAGTATATGAAAATATATATATGAAAATCAGTGCTTGAAGTGGAAAAAAAAAAAAAAAAGTGCCGATGTTACATGAGGTCACCAGAAAATGTCATCAGAAATGTGACCCCACTGTACCTGTGTAATAAATGAGGCAAATATGTGAAAGAAAACACACAAAACTAGATTCTTTAAAAATATAAATGTATTTTTTTTTTTAATTTTCATTAGGGCTGTCAATAAAAAAAAATTGACAATAATAATAATAAAAATATTAATATATTTAATCGCAAATTAATCGCACATATTTTATCTTTTCAAAATGTACCTTAAAGGGAGATTTGTCAAGTATTTAATACTCTTATCAACATGGGAGTGGACAAATATGCTGCTTTATGCAAATGTATGTATATATTTATTATTGTAAATCAATTAACATCACAAAACAATGACAGATATTGTCCAGAAACCCTCACAGGTATAATGAATAATGTCGAAAAAAAAATTGAAAAATGTCCGAAAAATGTAAAAAAAAAAAAAAGAAATCTCCAAAATTTCCCAAAAATGTAAAAAGAAAAAAAAGTCTTAAATATGTCCAAAAAAAGAAAAAGACAAAAAAAAGTCTGAAAAATGTCAAAAAAAATGTAAAAAAAAAAAAAAGTTCGAAAAATGCCCCAAAAAAATCTGAAAAATGTCCAAAGAAAATGTAAAAAACAAACAACAAAAAAAAAAATTGAAAAATGTCAGAAAATGTCAAAAAAAAAAAAAATAGAATGTCACAAAAAAAGTCTGAAAAATGTAAAAAAAAAATCATGTCAAACAAAATATTGTCCAGAAACCCTCACAGGTACTGCATTTAGCATAAAACAATATGCTCAAATCATAATATGGCAAACTGCAGCCCAACAGGCAACAACAGCTGTCAGTGTGTCAGTGTGCTGACTTGACTATGACTTGCCCCAAACTGCATGTGATTATCATAAAGTGGGCATGTCTGTAAAGGGGAGACTCGTGGGTACCCATAGAACCCATTTTCATTCACATATATTGAGGTCAGAGGTCAAGGGACCCCTTTGAAAATGGCTAAAATTTAGTGCAAGTTGGGAGCGTTATTTATCCTCCTTCACGACAAGCTGGTACGGCGTTATTAATGACGTTAAAGCGAATTTGCACAGCTGATCTTTCATGACAAAGAAACTCAAACTTCATTGATCAAGAAAAACACAAACACGGCAGAAGCGTCCTCTACCGCTCGTGTTAATATGCGTGAGGTCGATGCAAACTGGTCACGTGATAACCTTAAAGGGACAGGACAGGTGAGGTCACGAGGACAGGGGGGGACAGTCAAGGAGTCCTGAAGGACGAGGAGGGTCAACGTTAACGGGCAAATGAGGCGAGCTCCCGGGAGGACGGGAGGCACGACAGGTACCACGACAGGTAAGACGGGTACGACGTGTCGGTCCCTCTGAGAACACGGCGGGGGAGCAGAGAGAGACGATGCTGCCTGCGGATGATTAATGTCGGGGTCAGAGCGGTTTGTTGAAGGTTGAGATGAGGCGGGTGAGGACTGAGGCGGCGGTCCCAGCTCGCCGCCATGACACCTTGCGGACAGGTACGCAGCGGCGATTGGCCCCCGAAGAACTCCCAGCAGGCCGCAGATGAAGCTGCACTCGTCTCCCCCGAGCTTCCCCTGCCTCAGTTCTTCCTCCTAATGCTAAACTACATCCCAGAGACATTTATCATCTGAAACTTTAAAACGTCTCGTTTTCTTAATTAAACCTCCCGCGGTCAGTTTGAAGACGAGTGCGGCGCCCTGCGGTGATGAACACGATTCTTGGATTTCCTCCTCTCAGATGTGACTGTGTGAACTGACCGTGAACCATTTAACTAGTGGGGGAGGAAGTAAAAGTACAGATATCTAACCAGAAAATGACTTTAGTAGAAGTTAAAGTACCTATTAGAATATTACTTGAGTAAAAGTCTTAAAGTGTATGATAATACTTATAATGATATTAAATGTACCTAAGTATTAAAAGTAAATGCTGTTGTCAAAAACTTCAGAATTTTTTGATTTATGAAGTTTATTCCTCTTAACATGAACGCCACCTTAAAAATGGAGGTTACGTTACACTCGAGGTCTTCACAACTTAAATGATTTAAAGAACAAAACCCAATTTTTCTTTCCCTCATAGCAGCACGTAGCATGATCTGACATGCAGCCTGAAACAGAAAGTCACAGCTTTGTTTGCATCATCATGTGAATGATGTAACTTGCGAGCTAGGACCACTGATTCACCAAACCTGCTGGCTATGCAATATAAAAAAAATAGACCAGGGAATATTTTGTGTTTATATATTGTGAGTGTTATATATTCATATTTAAAAGTTTAAGAGCAAATTATTACTTTGCATCAAGAATATTTATTTACTCCTTAAATTAAAGTCGATACAAAACTTTCAATAACTGGTGTGTAACAATTTCTCCCTGATTGAAGTGTATTATTAAGTATCTACCACCCATTTCATGCTTGGAACACGTGATATATTTCTTAATGTAGAACATTGACCGTACCTGCTACAGTTACATATCATATATTGCTGGATTCAGCACAACCATGCCATTCCAGCAAACCCTGATTGGTGTTTCTGGGAAAATCCCAGCCAAAGCTACCTAAAAGTAAATTAATACATTCATCGTGGACCTTCATATTTGATATTTCCGCTTATTGTACTTATGTGTTTTGTAGTACTATATTTCCTCAATGCATCAATATATTCACATTCTGTTTCTCCACACATGTAGAGGAACCCCCTGGCCACTATCACACCAAATCTGGGATCAATCAGAGCTAGCGTTATGAAATTACATGAGTTTTGGTGTATCATCTTCCATTCGGCTTGGCTTTATTTTATTCTTATTTTATTTTTGGGGTGTGTCACAGTATCTGTCAATATAACCACTTTTGCAGTAAAATATTTTTATACAAGAATCCATTTCATATGTAGCAGACCTAAAAGAATATAAAAACTTTGTTGTGCTTTGTTCTACCTCCGGTTGGGGTATCTCAAGATTGTGGGTGTCTTCCCACTAGGCTAATATTAACGAAGATGCTTATAGGGGAGATGTATCGGAGTAAAAGTACACATTTTATTCAGGAGGTGTAGTCGAGTACAAGTGAAAGTTGACAGAAATATAAAAACTCAAGTAAAGTAAAGATACTCTCCAAAAATTCAAAGAAGAATTTTGTTATATTGCACCACTGCATGTAAGTGCTGCTGGATGAACTATTCAGGGTTAATTCAGATTATTTCCCGCTAAAAGACTCTGATAACATCTCAAATGATGGAAATCAGACGAATGTTGAGCTGCTGCAGTGACTTTTTATTGAGTAACAGAGAAAATATTCAAGCTGACAAAACCAAACAGCACACAGAAGCAACGTACTTTCAACATTTCCTGTTTTATTTTGATAAACTAACCTCTCCTGTCGTCTCACTTCCTGCCCTCATGTGTTTTCCGCCTCTTTGATTATCCACACCTGCCCTCTATTACTGACCTGCCCCTGATTTTGTCATTAGTCGACCCCGTTTATACTCCCTTGTCTTCCCTGTTCCCCTTCCAGGTTGTCTTGGAGTGCTCATCGCTTTCCAGCAATCCTCCAGTGTAAGTTTTCTATGTTTTTGGACTTCCTGTCTGGATTTGTCTGCTCTGTTTGGACTGACCCTCTGTGTGTGTGACTGCCACATAGCCGTTTTGAGCTTATCGCGTATAAATACCACAATATTACGCCGACTTTCTGCATGTCATGAGTACGCATTTTAGCCTTTTTCATATGTCATTTGTACGCCAGGCAAACGTCCGCAGTTCAGGTTCAGGCAAGAAAAAACACTTAGTTAGGGTAAGGAAAAACATCATGGTTGGGCTTAACATAAGTACGAAAACTAAGTAAAATAAGTACGGAAACAACTTCGGAAAACACTTCAAAACCGTTCATAAAAAAACAAACGACAAACTGCAGTCAGTACAGAAAGGCGTACTAATTGTACGTGTCCACAGGGGTGTTTTTTATCACGACGGATCGCCCCCTTTCCCAGCATTGGACGCTTGATGGGCTAGACACAAGGCTCCTGATTGGACAAACACTTTCCCTCCGTGGGCTGCTGCTCCCAGCTTTCAAACTGGAACCAACATGGCGGCTCGTTTGGAAACTTTCTTCTCTTATATCACGAAAATAGTTCACCGAAATGTGTTTCTGAAAACATTTTATGTGAGAAATAATCCATACTGTTGCTGATTCCGTCGTTATTTTGGATCGACAACGGTTAGTTTAAAAGTTTCTCGGGAGTTTCCAGAGGAGGCGAGTCGCGCCAGACGCTCATGATTTGCATAAAGTAGCCTAGACCTCAACTTTATGCAAATGAGGAGCGGGCAACGTGATGCCCCGTCTCGCGGATCGCGCCGCCACGCTACCAGAATGCATTGCACGGCTGCTTACATAGACAATGAATGGGAAGTGTGGAAAGGACGGAGGCTGTGGACACGTACCGTCAGCACGCTAAACGCCTTGTGCATTGTCGTGGCTTTTATACGAGCGAATGGGCTGCGTGTCCCGTGTCTTTGTCTGCAGTTGAGTCTCTGTTCAACTCTGAATCGTTACACTTTGGTACCTCTTTTACAGAATTAATGTCTTTAATCCAGACTTCATTTAAACTTTTATTTTAAATTCTAGAGAAGATTTTAAAGTTTCCAAAGGTACTAAACCTTGTCTCAAATGATGCAGTTGTCACGGTGAAAATGTCTATCCGAAGGAACAGTGTAGCCATAAAACACAAGTTCCAACAGTCTGCTGTGAAACTGATTTTCATAATTTGCAGAAATGTATTTTTACAGATTCTCTATTTATGTAATTCATTATTTCATCATATCTCTTTCTTTACGTAACCTCAAAGGAACTGTGGAAAGTAGATGAGAGAAAATAAATACTGCTGTCATGTCTGCGTGGTAAATATAAGGCTTTACAGCCAGCAGCCGGTTAGCTTAGCTTAGCATAATGACTGGAAACAAGGGGAAACAGCTAGCTTTGCTCCATCTAAAGGTAACAAGTTTTCCTAATTAAAACACACCAATCAAAATGTTATATCTTGTTTGTTCATAAAAAACTGAAGAACAAACAACTATCTGTCTGTTTTTTTTTTCCTGAGGAGGATGAAATGAACATGATTCTGTGTGTGTGCAGCTCTTTAGCTCCTTCCAAAGCTGCAGATCTGAACAGTCTGACTAAATATTTAATAAATATCGAAGGGACTGAAAATTGTTGTTGTAGTTGCATTTCTTCTGTTTCCATGAAACATATATTCTCTATAACTGCTATAAATATATGATGAAGGAATGAATCTTTTATTTTCATGTCAGACAACGACTCGTCAAACAGCAGAACAACACAGTGAGAATGAGATTTTCTTCTCTTCTTCCTTCTGTTGTCTGCTTCCCTCTTTTCTTCTAATACTTCTTCTTTACTCAGCTGCAAATTAACGACTTCATGACGACTGAAATCACTGAAAACTAAAAAAATAAGTGTTTTATTTCTGAGAAGAAAAAGATGCAAGAAATGGAAGAGAGGAAGGGATGGAAAGATAAATTAAAGGAAAGAAAAAAAAGGGAAAGAAATGAATGCAACAAATGGAAAAAGTGTAAAATTAAAGGAAATATGAAATTAAGTAAAGTAAAAAGGAAGAAGGACAAGGAATAGGAAAGGAAGGAAAGAATAAATTAAGGGAAAAGGAAATAATTTAATAGAAGAATGGAAGAAATGAAAAGTATAATGGAAGAAAGGAAGAGGAAGGAAAGAGAATACACAGATTGGAAAGGGGGAGGAAATAAAATAGATAAATAAATAAATAAGAAAGAAAGAAAAGAAGGAAGACAAAGGAATGGAAAAGAGGAAGGAAGGAAGGATGGACTGCAAGAAAAGTAGGAAAGGGGGAATGAAGGAAGGAAGGAGGGCAGGAAGAAAGACTGTCAAAAAGGGAAAAAAGGAAGAAATGTAAGAAAGGAAGAGACTGAAGAGAGGAAAGGAAGGAACAAGCAAAATGGAAGAGTGAAAGAGGAAGGAAGGAGAGAGGGCAGGAAGAAAAGAATACAAATGGGAGGAAAGGAGGAGGAAAAAGAAGGAAGGAAGAAATGAAGAGGAAGGAAGGACTGCAAGACTGGAGGAAAGAAAGGCAGGAAGTAAAGCATGAATATGGAAAAAGGGAAGAAATTAAATAAAGTAAGAAATGCAATGAGAGGAAGGAGGGACGGAAAGAAGGATGGACTGCAAGAAAAGTAGGAAAGGGGAATGAAGGAAGGAAAGATTGTAAGGAAGGAGGGCAAGAAGAGAAGACTGTCAATGAGGGAAAAGGGGAAGAAATGAAAGAAAGGAAGGAATGGAAGAGAGGAAGAAAATAATAGAAGAGAGGAAGGAAGGAACAGGGACGATAGAAATGAAAGCAATAATGGAAGAGAGGAAGAGAAAGGAAGGAGAGAGGGCAGGAAGAAAAGAATACAAAGGCTGAAAGGGGGAGGAAATGACAAGAAAAATTAATGGAAAGAGGAAGGAAGGAAAGGAGGGAGGAACAAATGGGAGGAAAGGAGGAGGAAAAGGAAGGAAGGAAGGAAGAAATGAAGAGGAAGGAAGGACTGCAAGACTGGAGGAAAGAACAGCAGGAAGTAAAAGGGACGAAATTGAATAAAGTAAGAAATGCAATGAATGGAAGAGAGGAAGGAGGGAAGGAAAGATGGATGAACTGCAAGAAAAGTAGGAAAGGGGAATGAAGGAAGGAAAGATTGTAAGGAAGGAGGGCAAGAAGAGAAGACTGCCAAGAAGGGAAAAGGGGAAGAAAAGAAAGAAAGGAAGGAAGTAAAAGAACGAAATGAAGCTACAACATTTAGATCTGTGATGTTTCCGTCCTTTAACAGCTGTTTTCTTCCCCCTCTCTCTCTCTCTCTCTCTCTCTCTCTCTCTCTCTCTCTCTTCCTCGCTCCATGTTGATCCCTCTCAGGATCACTGTGGTGAAAATGTGCAAATGGAGCTGAAAGAAACATAAATGATTCACCGCTCGTCTTCACGGGAGGTCAGCAAGGAGCCGAGCTCAGCTGCCGTCCGTCTGTCCACCAGCGGTGAGCGGTCGGCTTTAAAAGGGAAAATGTGTTTCTTTCATTGGACCGTACGGTGATGTGAACTGATGTGAAGTGATAAGAACTGATGTCACATCACATGTGGAAATAAATCCACATCAATAAATAAAGCGAGGATGAGCTGCTGTTCGTCCAATCACAATCAAGGAATGATTAAGTCAAACTGCAGCTGGTGGGTTTATGCTTTTATTTTTATTTAACAGCTGCTTGAGATATTTACATTAATGCCAGTAGATTCTGCATTTATTTGTGCTAGAAAGTATTTTATTTTCAACTTTCAACTTTGTTTTATTATAATTACATATAGGGATTTAAAAACAATTACTTAGAAAACATCCACAGATGAAACAACATGAAAAACTAAATGGATAAATAAAAATAAAGGAGATTAAGAGTCTAAAGTAGGGCTGTCAATCGATTAAATTATTTAATCGCAATTAATCGTACATTTTTTATCTGTTCAAAATGTACCTTAAAGTGAGATTTGTCATGTATTTAATACTCTTATCAACATGGGATTGGACAAATATGCTACCAACCATGTCATACTAGCTTGTCGCGAAGGAGGTTAAATAACGCTCCAAATTTGCGCTTAAATTTTGGTGAGGAAAAACTGTCATGACCATTTTCAAAGGGGTCCCTTGATCTCTGACCTCCAGATATGTGAATGAAAATGGGTTCTATGGGTACCCACGAGTCTCCCCTTTACAGACATGCCCACTTTATGATAATCACATGCAGTTTGGGGCAAGTCATAGTCAAGTCAGCACAGTGACACACTGACAGCTGTTGTTGCCTGTTGGGCTGCAGTTTGCCATGTTATGATTATTTGAGCGTATTGTTTTATGCTAAATGCAGTACCTGTGAGGGTTTCTGGACAATATCTGTCATTGTTTTGTGTTATTAATTAATTTCCAATAATATATATAAACATACATTTGCATAAAGCAGCATATTTGTCCACTCCCATGTTGATAAGAGTATTAAATAGTTGACAAATCTCCCTTTAAGGTACATTTTCAACAGATAAAAAATCTGCGATTAATCGCGAATATATTTTTTAATCAATTGACAGCCCTAATTGAATAGTCACCGAAGACAATTCCTTCAAGACTCTTCAATGTAGCCTACATTAGATCTAGGATTAGGCTTCATATTTAATTTTAGGATTGACTTCAGATGGTTTTACATTTGATTTTGAATACATTGCTATCATCACATATCCAGATAATTAAACATATTAACTTTTACATGTCTGTAGTTCACATTAATTGTCATTAAGTGTTTTTTTATTTGTCTAATTTTTTTGACCAACGTCTTCCTTCATCATTATTATTTGATCTTTTTGAAATGTTTTTCAGTCATTTTATGAATAAAAGGTCTTATTGTTGAATAATTAAAAAAAAAAAAAAATCCACAGAGCTTTGAGAAAGGCGCCAAATAAAACTTTTCTTTAAAAAAAAATGATTTTGATTGTGAATTAATCATTTTAAAAATGTTGACGGGTCCAAAATGAATGTTTTGTTTATCCCTGTGGAAGGTTATCAATGTTATCAATAGCACCTTTAAGTGCTCTTTATAAATAAATGATATTATCATTACTTAATACTTGTTAAATTCTTATTTTTCAGCATTTGTTGCTGTGTTATTGATATTGTCCGAACTGTTTCCGACGTTGCTCCAATCTGTCAGAAATGATGTCCATGGAGCAGCTCTGTATTGAGCGCTGTTTAACCTGCAGCGAGACGCTCGGCCTCCTGGGAGACGTGTCCCGTTCCCCTCCCACGCCATCCATCATGGCCGCCCGAGGGAGGCAGGCAGCAGGTTGTTGTTTGGTCCCGAGAGGGAAGCTTCCGGCGCTGCAGGTTTTCTGGTTTAAATCCACACGGAGCAGAAGGACGTCGTGAGCTCCGGCGATAAATAAAAACGTTTTGTGTTTTCATCGTTCAGTGTCGCAGGAACAACGAAGGATCCGGACGGGCGAACGCGTTCTTATTCTATCAGCTGGAAAAAAACACACCAAAACTGGGTTTAATTTAGTGCCATCAATCACCTCAGAGGAGAAACAGATCACGTTTACTTGTTTTTATTTATACATATAGAGATGTATTCACACACGGGACCACAAATACCAAAACATTATCTATTTTTTGTATCCAATTTAATTAAAAACTTGTCTTAGTATCTCATATTTAGCAATTTTGGCTCTTCTAATTATGAATAATGTCATCAGTTTGTCTTATTTGTCCAAAGTTTAGTAAAAATCTGAGCCCAGTATTTATATTTCATGTTGTCATGGAAAAAATTTTTATATGTTATGACTTTTTACGTCAACATGAAACGGTTCTCATAATCATGACATACGTTTTAAGAACAGTTTTGTGTTTATTTTGATTTAATTAGGGAAACAAAACATGGTTTCTGTAGTCCAACTGAATTTAAATTGTTTTGTCTGCAGTATTCATGCTCTGTAAATCACTTCCTGTGTTCTCTTTTGAGATAAAAAGTCAGAAACCAAAAGAAATTAATATTTTATATTTTTTTACAGTTGGATATAAATCTATGCAGATGTAAACCTTGTTTGCAGCCAATCGGTTATTTAATCTATACTTTTTAAAATATTTTTAGGAGGTTAGAAACTTAGAATGACAAGACATAACAAGTATAATGACAATAAAGTTTAATTTAATTGAATTGAAGTCGACATTATGACATAGAAAGTCACTTTAACTCACCGATGGTGACATTAGGTATGACATGAAAGCATAACTGCTGAAGACTTTAGGAACCGAAATTTGTCGCATAATGTTGCGTAAAAAATATCAGAATTTAACCCACCTAACTTTATTTTAAATTGTAGAGGAGATACCAAAGTTTCCAGATATTGAAAAAAAGCAGCTTCAAAAAACACAAAAACACTCAAATTATCCTGAAAATGATCTGATAAAAACAACAAGATTCAGGAATATGTTTCTATTCTTTTTTGTAGGACAGAAAACTGGTATTTTTAAAACTAAAATTTACTGCACTTATTTCCTCAGATTTCATGTTCACACTCATCTTCTGGGTGAAAAGCTCCTTTAACACCAGTTTTGCAGGTCATCTATATGCAAACATTAATTTGAGTCGCTTCAGTAATTCAGAGTAATTTTTACAAAAGTAAAGACTCTCCGCCGTGCTGCGGATGTCCTCCCCGCGGCTGTGGGAGTATTTTGCTAAAGACACCTTCCTCTCGTAGTGAGGAGGAGGGGGGGGGGAACCTCTCTGGATGAAGCCGTGGTAGAAATAGAGTCAGTGTAGCATCGCGGTGACACTGAGCCAATGACACTGAGCAGACCTGGCTCCCACAATGCATCAGCTGTCCTCAAATATCAATTTTGCACTTGACTTCACACGGCTGGCTCCCCATCGAGGGCTCCTCCGGTTCGTTCCATCCATTTGTCATTAGTAGATCATCAGCGGGGGCCAACACACACACATACACACACACACACACACACACACACACACTTATAGATATATACTGTATTAACACCACAGGCAGACGTGTCTACAGCACAATATGAATGTCTGCAAACAAGTTATGAAACTGCAGAGATTCAACCAGTCCAGGTTTCTGACATTAAGTGAAATAAACTGAGAGCATAAACCGAGGAAGTATTTGTAAAAATACTCTGTTGCAAGTAAAAGTCCTGCATTGAAATCAGGAAAATGTACTAAAAATGTCCCCTGTAACATGTTCTACTACTATATATGGTTAATGTAAAAGCAGGATTTAACCGTTGTAGTTCGTTGCAACACGTTCTCATCCCAACTCGTCACATACCGCCGCTTTGTCACGGTCCTTGGCGTCACTTTAGGTTTAGGCAACAACACCACTTGGGTTTAGGAAAAAAAAAAAACGACATGATTGGGCTTTAAAATTACTACGTTGGTAAAGTGAAAATGAAACTGAACATTGTGAACACGACGGGACACGAACGAACAGCTGATTGTAACGTGAAAGTGAAACCACAGTCTCTCCCGGCGCATTTTCACTGAGCGTTTACTGTTGCCGTGGATGGGTTTACATTGTAGTTAACGGAAAGCCCGGTGCGTCCCATACAGGCGCTAAAGCTAAACGGCCGTGATAATGCCTCGGCTGGCTGAGGAAGACCATGTGATATGATGGAAAGCTCCAGAACATAAATTAAGAATAATGTTTGAATCAAAATCACTTTTTTTTTTTTTTTCATAAGGAATGCATATTTATAACACGAACCCTTCAAACTGTTGAGTTCAGAGGAACAATTTCAGAGACTTTTCTACCTGAAGCACAAGAAAAGAAAGACTGAACGACACCTGGAGCATCATGGGTAACGAGAACGAGTTGCCTTATTGCAGCAAGTCACACAGTGAGAGAGGCTGCAGTGTTTTTAGGTGACAGTGATCAACGGGCAGTTACGGTCGTACAACCTGCTATCATATCTAATGGGATATTGGACAATTGTGTGTGTGTGTGTGTGTGTGTGTGTGTGTGTGTGTGTGTGTGTGTGTGTGGGTGTGTGTGTGTGTGTGTGTGTGTTGCTGGGAAAGTGACAGTATATTTTGCAGAGGTATGAATATTTTATGGAGTGAACTCATTAGACGCTCGGCCTCTCTTTAGGTTTAGGCAACAAAGCAATCAGGTTTAGGAAAGAACTACACGGTTGGGCTTAAAACTTCTACATTTGTACAGCGAAAATGAAACTAAACGTTGTGAACATGGAACAAACAGTTGATTGTAACGTGACACACGGGACACAAACAGCCGTCTCCTGTATGAAAGCCTTGTGTTTGTTGGACACATCCAACCCCCCTCCATCCCTCGTGTGTCTCTTTTCGCTCTTTAAACTACGTCACCACACTCCCGGCGCACTTTCTCAGAGCGTTTACAATCAGGAGAGACCCCGTATCGAAAGAACAATAATTTATTACATGGTACATGATAGAAGAATAGTGCAAAGTCTTTGGCGATTAGACTCCAGTATATAAAAAGAGGTAGTGATGACGTGGTGAGACAGCAGCAGAGAGGAGGACAGTTTTAAAATCTGATTGCAACGATATGATTGGCTGAGAGAGAGAGCGCGGCAGAATCTGTTTGGTTATCTAAGAGTGAACCACCCACAGTCAGCTGATAGAGTAGGAGCCAGTAGAGAGAGAGAGAGAGAGACAGAAAGGTTGTGAACGAAAGAGTGTAAAGAGGGTCCTCATGTCTGAACTTTCACATAAGCTTCATTTAACACACCTTTTTCCAACCAACAGTCCAAATCTCAAAAAAAGCAAAAGCACTAGGTTCTCTGGTAGCTCACCTGGTAGAGCAGGTGCTCATGGAGGCCGAGTCCTTAGCGGTTGTATATAGGTGATGCCCTTTACTGCATGCTGTCTCCTCTCTCTCCCCCAATTCTCTCTATTTCCAGCTGTACTACAATAAAGACAAAAATAAATACCCAAAATAATCTCGAAAAGCAGCAAATCTTCACATTTGAGAAGCTGGAACCATGAAATGTTTTTGCATTAAAAAATCCCTTTTCACAATTGAAGTATTTGCCAATTTATTTTTTGATTAATCGACGAATCGTTTCAGCCGTGCATTTTCATATGTTTTGTGTGCAAAAGTCTTCATTTGTAATGTTACTAAAGCTGTCAGATAAATATCGTGGAGTAGAAGCAGGAAGTGGAATATGAAGTAAAGCAAAAATACCTCAAATTTGTACTTGAGTAAAGGTACTTAGTTACATTCCACCACAGCCTGTCAGCCATGCTTTTATTTGTGTGCCATGTATAGTTTCCTGTAGCTGACACTGATCAGGTCACCTGCTGCAGGATCTCAGGTGTGAGGGGGAGGGGGGGGGGGGGGGGGGGGGGGGCGTGTCCTGGAGAACAAAGGGGAGAGAATTGTTTGTGGTGGGGAGGAGAAGGAAACATGCTTTTGGAGGGTCGACAGAGGAGTTCTGTAATATCCTGCGGCTGCCTACAAAGGAGAAGGAAAAGGGAATTTAACTGTTTTTTTGGGGGGGGGGGGTTTATGGTGGTACGTCGTCCATGTAAAGAAAAAAATGATTTCTGTTTACATCTGAGGACCTGAGCAGAGGACTGGAGACCAACTCCAGGCCCGGACTACTTGTTTCCAGATCTACGTCCGGTGAGTTCGATTCTTTTATTGCAGTTGCTGAGTTATATTTCTGCATGTTGAAGGATATTTTAGTTATTTTGGACATTTCGGTTGGACTATGCAGGAGTGTTTTGAGTTGGACTAATCTTGTGGACATTACAATTATTTCATGAACTTATTTGTAAACTTTTTAGCTGTGACCAGCAGCTCTATAGCTCACTTTGTTGGTTGGCCACGGTTTTCGCCTTAGGAGGCTGAAATTTGGTGTGGAGGTCAAGTGTGTGTTTATGTTCATGACAGTTGGCAAAAAAGGGGGCGTGGCAGTGGGAGTGGCCTATAACAAAAAGGCACTTAACTTCTAAAAGGATTAGCGTAGCTTTTGGTTTTGGTCAGCTGACTGTTTCCGCTGCTAACTGAATTATTAGCTAACCTGACTTAAATTGAGTTTACCGGTAATTTTGTTTTATGATCCAAAGCTCAGAGAAGCAAACTGAGCTGGAAAGTCTTGTTTTTTTTAAGGTTGGGTGATAAACTCAAACTGTTTTGGCCTCCATTTGCTTTTGTGGTGAATGCAACTGCATTTTAATTCTTAAACTTTGTATGAAAAAGTTTTAAAAACACAAAGATTTGTGCAATTTTGGTGTCACCAAAGAGTGGAGTTTTCGTCAGCCGCTCACTGTGCAGGCGGTTTCTCCTGCGGCGACGGCAAAGCGCCATGAGTACTAAAAAGGAAATAAGTGACGTTTGTTGGTGAAGCCAAAAAAAGGCCCCGTCGCTTTCATCGAGTCACCTAATTATTCCTCTAGAGGTCCAATTAGCCCGACGGTGGCTGGACATGAAGCAAATCGCTGGTCCAGCAAGGAGCCGACGGATTGGCTCGTCTGTAGTGGGTACAAAAGATGCTAAAAATACACTGCTTTATATTCCTCATGCAAATTCAGAGCCAATTGTATGGTTAAATCAAGAGTAAAAGTTTTAATTTTCCTCTCGGTAAACTTTTAATTGTTACGCTGGTGGCAAACGGATGTGACGATTCTTTTAAGGGACACAAAAAAAAAAAATGGAACAACATGCTAAACTCAGCGTCTGTTGTTTTAGCAAACGACTGAATGCAGTTCTGTCATTTCAGACAGACGGACGGACAACAAACATATGCCAGATCATTCCTAATACAGTTTAATACGGTTATGTAACACAAGAGTCAAACATCATGTAAGCTAACGGAAAGTTTCTAACTAAAAATATCAATCTAAATGACCGTAAAGCGTCTGGCTCGGTTCGTTTTCAGTGCTCAGACGTTATTAAAACGGGGGTAAAGAAAAACAAAAGCTGACTATTTTGAATAAAGGTCAACAAGCACTAGCAGCATACAATGTGCGCTAAAACACACATTTATTGTTCTTTATGTAGTCTCTCCACATCCGCCAGAGACCGTTAGCGCTTTTCTTGGTGGGATTAACGATGGTGAAATCATCTTTGATACTTCGCTACATCCTTGAAGATGAGAGTAAAGAATAATTTAACAGATTTCTTTTTGTTTTTGCTGACCTCTAGTAGTTTAACTTCTCAAGTGTACACTGTGACATCACTGTTGGCAAAAGATTTGAAACTTTCAAGAAGGTATAGGTCACCGAAAGTGGTCCGTTACACTAAAACAACAACAAAAAATAACACATTAGTAGCAACACAAGTCGTGAACACATTAACATTTCATGAGCTTTTGATGATTGTTAGAAAACAGTTGTTTATTTCCACATCCAGCTGTTACAGAGCAACATGTTTATCCATCAGGAGTCTTTGTGTTTGTGTCCGGCTGAGGAATATAAGTCCATTATTCTATCTTTTTTAGCTCCATTTTTGGTCTCCACCAACTCCTGAGGGAAATATCTGTCTCTTTAGCTGCTAAATGCTCCACTATGTTCACCAGCTATAGTCTCTAACTGGGTCTGTCTGCTGTTTGCTGCTGAGCAGGTAGTGACCAGTGGGCTTTTTTCAGCTTTTTCTCTGAAAACGAGGCTATGAGAGCGGTGAGAGTGAACCAGAACAATAAAGTTGTGGACCGGACAGATAAACAATAAGCGACTTGAGCCAGACTGGTGTGGCGTCCACACCAGCTGCGTTTCTGCTGCTGCTGTCAGCCCTTTCTTTCTACATAGAGTTTGCCTTTCATAATGGCCATTTCATTTCATTATAAATGTCATTTATATTTATTTGTAAATAATAGTAATAATCCACAATTAAAACAGCGTACTTTATTCATTCATGGAGCCGTGCAAGTCACTACAGCACTGTCCTGCACATATTTCAGAATAAAAGCCTCGCGTTAACAAATGAAGGAATCTCATCCCCAGAAAAAAAAAGCTTGACGGCTTTTATTCTGAAATGAAGGCAGGAAGTGTTGATTTAAAAATAAATCTTTACTTTTTTCATGTCCATGACATATTCTACAGATATCTAGTGTAAGTGAAAGTGTAGTAATGTTGCTGATATGATGTAAATATACTGTCAAAAGATCTCCTTCACTGTCTGTTGGTAAAAAAATAGGTGAGACCTCGAATCTCTAAAAGAGACACAGCCGAGCGGGGAAGCCGAGCATGGCTGCTCTAACCTGTTAACATGGACGCCGAAATAAAAAACAACAGGTTCCACCGCGTGCTGCTGACGTTCCCTGTGTGGACGGGCCGTAAATCCGAGGAGAGGAGCTGCAGATTCAGCTGATAATTCTCTGTAGGTTCATCCCTACCAGAGACACCTTTCACATTGTTCTCATATTATCATTTGATGCATTATTATAAAATTATCGCTTACAGCTGCTTTTAAATCAAAACCTTTAGTGCATGTCACCAGTAAATTTGATTAAGTGGGGCTTTTACAGCCAAAAAAAACAAAAGCAATTCAAATGTACTTGATTGGACAGATTTATTTCTCTATCAATTTTAATCAAGACAAAATCCTGCTATGATGTGTCAACCTGATCTCATGGGAAGGCGTGTAAATAACATTTAATTTCTAAGGACATTTCACGTGTCGTGATAACACATTTAAGCTTTTCGGGTGTCATTTCACGCCACAGATTTAACACTGTGAAATGGCTCTTCACATGTCTTCAGCATATTGCAATTCAAGTGTAGTGAGAGAAAACTAGACTTCTGCACCTCCTCATGGCTCTGTTTTAAGGCAAAATCTAGCACGTGACGGGAGACTTTGACCAATCACAGGTCATTTCAGAGAGAGAGAGAGCGTTCCTATTGGGTGTGCTCCAGCTGGTGGGCGGTGCTTGGTATTTCCTCAACTTGATCTGCCGGGTCACAAACTTTCTCATTTTACAGCTAAACAGTACTACAAGATGTTTCTGAGAACATCTGAGGAGAGAAATAGGCATTACCGTAACAGAATATTGATTCATATTTGATCAGCGCTGCCTAGTTTGACCGTTTGATCAGAGTTCGTGAGTGATTGACAGCTGCTCAGAGACGGCAAGACGCCAGCTCGGCTCTGATTGGTTGTTTTCCTCCAGTCTGTGAAATCTTGCAGATGCCATTAGGAGCACCGGAGGACACAGAGGAACATGATTTTGTTCAGATAACCTGTCTCTTTCACTACTGTCATGATATGGCGACTTTTTTTTATCATATTTGCTCCAGCTTTAACGTCACATTGTTACCAGGAAACGTTTTTTTTTTTTTAGGCAACAAAATAATTTAGTTATGTTTAGGAAAACCATCATGGTTTGGCTTAAAATAAGTTTGTAAACTAAGTAAAATACATGCGTAAACAACATAAAATAAGTACGGAAAACAAGTCACTAACTTTAAAATAATTCAACACTTTGGGACACAAACACCGGTCTCCTGGTTGAAAGTCCTGTGTTTGACTGACCCGTCCACCTCCCCCTCCCGCCCGCCATAAGCTGTCTTTCTCACTATTTATACTACCTCACGTGCTCTGAGCGTAGGATATTCACGCAGATGTGTTTACACATTGCAGTCGGTACAGATATGGTGTGAAATGACAAAAGCTAGAACAGTGTTGTGATTGCACGCGAAATGACTTACAAATTGTCGAGTCATTCATAGGCCATTGGATGAGACTATGCAGGCTGGATGTGTAGTCATGTCACTGTTATCTTATACTCTCTTTAGAAAACACTGTTCTGATACTGAACTCATAGTCACAGAAAAATAAGAGACTTTGAATTATAAGTAGTAGAAACCAGCCTTCTTAATATCTCCCCGGCCCGAGCGAACATCCATCTTATCTCCCTTCTTTCTCTACCTTCTTCTCCCTCTCTGCTCTGCTGTGACCGGCCAACATTCAGGACTGCATGTTAAGCAAAGTTTCTTTAACAATTGATACCGGCGAGCGCAAAGCACAGACAAATGGGCCGGGATGTGCACCATCCATCACGCCCCACAGAAGACTCATTGTTTGCAGATTTTAACCTAGAGGAGTTCCTCCCGCTCCTCTCCTGTGAGACCCACAAATCATGAGCTGACAAGGAGAGCCGAGCCGAGCCGGGCCGGGCCGGGCCGGGACAGGACAGGACAGGGAGCTCGCAGGTTTTAAAGAGGAGATATTCTTCTGCTCTGTCTGATCCGGGCTTGGAAAAAAAGTCAGTTCAGGATTGTGCCTGCTGAACGACCCTCAGCAGCTTGCTAATCGCAGCTTGCTAAGCTTCACTTAATTACCCAAAACCTTTTATTTCTCTTCGTCTGGTAGTTAACAGATGTAGTGAACGTAAAAAAAAAAAAAGTCACTTTCTGACAAGCAAACTGGAAAATTCAAATGTTGCTAAAACGGTTTGACTGTGTTAAAAGACAATAAAAACTTTGAGCAGTAAGAGCTTTAGTAGCAGCCTGAGTTTAATGTGCAGATGTTGGAGAAGCAGCAGTTCTGATGTAACCAGGTTGGACATTTCTTCAGGACAGCTGGAGAACACAGAGATCCAAAAAAAACAGAGAGGTTTCTCCTCAGAGATCAGAGATTGATGAAGCTGCCGCTGCTGCAGAGTTCAGTATGTCTGATTTATTCCAGAACAGATCGATCTCTGTTTCTCTTTTCTTCATTCAGTGACTCCGTTCCCAATTATCTCTATTTTTGTGACAGAGTATTACGAACAAGTTGTTCTATTGTGAGAAAAAAAGTTTGGATTTTATTAGAATAAAGTCATAATTTCTAGAAATGCAGCTTCAAACTAGGGCTGTCAATAGATTAAAATACTAAATTGCGATTAATCGCATGATTGTCCAGCGTTAATCGCAAAGTAATCACACTTTTTTTCTGTTCAAAATGTACCTTAAAGGGAGATTTGTCAGGTATTTAATACTCTTATGAACGTGGGAGTGGACAAATATGCTGCTTTATGCAAATGTATGTATATATTTATTATTGGAAATCAATTAACAACACAAAACAATGACAGATATTGTCCAGAAACCCTCACAGGTACTGCATTTAGCATAAAACAATATGCTCAAATCATAACATGGCAAACTGCAGCCCAACAAGCAACAACAGCTGTCAGTGTGTCAGTGTGCTGACTTGACTATGACTTGCCCCAAACTGCATGTGATTATCATAGAGTGGGCATGTCTGTAAAGGGGAGACTCGTGGGTACCCATAGAACCCATTTACATTCACATATCTGGAGGTCAGAGGTCAAGGGACCCCTTTGAAAATGGCCATGACAGTTTCTTTAAGTTTGGAGCGTTATTTAACCTCCTTCCTTTTCTAGTTTCATATGATGCCAGTATCTTCACTCTAGCTTTAAAACTGAGCCTGCTACAAACTCTGAAACATCGATTACATTAATGCATTAAAGAAATTAGTGACGTTAAAACAAATTTGCATTAACGCGTCATTATCACGTTAACTTTGACAGCCCTATATTAAACGTAGGGCCACTGACTAAACATCGGTATTTGACGCGTTGGGAGTGAGAACGTGTTGCTTTGGAGGATATTTACTGAGGATTTGTGGCTCCTTTTTAGGCACTAAACTGTGAAATTGATTGTCCTTATTAAGCAAAAGAAATTGAGTCTCAAATTTGGCATTTAAGAAAGCAGGTGTAAAATCTGCAGTATGATTTGAGCAGACAGTGAGGGAAAATGAAGATGCATGATAAACTTACTTTACCGAGACGCTCAGCTCAACACCACGAGATGAAATCAGCACACAAAAACAACCTGTTATTTCTCACTCGACTTTACCTTTCTGTTTCTCACAGCTCCCTGCAGCTGTTAGTGTTAATAATTAGTTTAATAATACTTATTAATGAGGCCATTACAGGCCGTACACATACATCTTTTTGTCAGAATCTTTAATTTAATATTTCCTCACACAAAGGCTCTTCTTGCGGCATGAATGAACACTTCCAGTTCCAGAAGTGTCTTCAGCCAATTTTACATATTACATACAGCAGGTCTTATTTAGCTGCATTTCATCACTTCATCAGATGAACTGTGACTCGCTATATAAAAAAAAATCTGACCCAAATTTTTTACCTGTGAAGGTAATTTGCAACTGGCTTCATTAATGATTTAAATGAGCATGATCTAAAGTTCATGGCGCAAGTACATTTAGGACGTGTCCAACTAAGGCGCAAGGGGCAAAAGGGTTGTATTTAGTGTCTTAATTAATCATAGGTGTGGAGTGGATCACCCATTCCCTTTAAAAGCCAGGTGTGCCTATACCTGGCACATTGCTATTTAAATGGTGGATTCGGCAAATTGGAGAAGCGGTTTTCTGCAGTGAAAATGATGAAAGGCTAAAGGCTAAACACCAACAAATATGGATTGAAGCAAAACATTTCATTTAATAAAAACATGTGAATTTTGGAGATGATTACATTTAGATTTTTTCCAATAAATTTTGGATTTTACAACACTCTGGAGTTGTTGGAAATTGTTTGGATCACATGAGTTGGAAACAATCCTATGGAACCTAATTCTACAAATAGTATAATCTTAATATTAGTGGAGCCTGATGTTTATCTGCAAATGTGCAGAAATACTGGCTTTAAAAACAATGAATAGACATGCAAAAAAAAAAAAATACCTGTGTAGAATTCAAACGTTGATTTCGAATTTGAATGTCAACATTATGAATGAAGCTTCAAAACTATATTGTGAAGGGTTTATTGACAACTGTGTCGGTCTGAAACTAGCAACAGTTGTGCTGCGCTGTGTGCCGGGTGTAAGATACTGTAGGGCCCTTAGTCTTAGTACATCAAATATCAACAGAAGCGTCACATTTTTGACTAATAATATAAACGTATCTGTCTCATAAGTTTCGTCTGTACAACATCATCTGTTTGTTGAGCCAAGTAATTTGGAGAACTTTGTCTCGTCCTCTCCCTCCATCACCTGATGTGATGTCAGCACAGAGCTGCTGTAATATCACTAAAGACTTTCTTAAAGAGTGGAACGGTGGCAGCGGTCTGGTTAATATTCCCAGAGGGACGTCCTTTAAAGATGTGATAAATGATAGAGAGCACTGCGTCTGACGCCTGCGATTAGCTAACATTCATCAACGGGAGCTAACCACTCCCCTAGAAATGGCTTCCAGGAAACATAACTCCCCGTTATAATAAATGCAGCCATCTCTGATCATAATTCACGGGGAAAAAAAGACAAATGAGAGTGTAAATGAGTGGCTGGAAGCAGAGTCTGCTAACAGGAACAAATGATGAAGTAAAGATTTGTCCTGACGGGGAAATATTAATCTGTTCACAGCCAGACAGCGTGGAATAACAACAGAAAATAAAACAACTTTATAAATAAGAAGAAGGTCAAGTGTTTCTGCAGGAAGCTTGCTGGCAGCCATTTTGGCGTGAAGGGCATTATTTTCCTAACAAATATTTGCAACCAAGCAGCTGCAGCTTGTTGCTCAAGCAAGTAAATCGTGTACCTATTTACTACTTCAAGAGTTTTGAGATGTGATTGCAGCAGGAAAAACAGGAAATTTGCAATAATAATCCCCTCTGTTATGCATAGCGACGGTGGTCTGTTATACATAGCAACAGTCTGTTATACATAGCAACGGTCTGTTATACATAGCAACGGTCTGCTATACATAGCAACGGTCTGTTATACATAGCAACGGTCTGCTATAAAGAAATAACAGACCGTAGAACGCTGTGACTGACCAATCAGAATCGAGTATTCAACAAAGCCATGTAATAAATGTCACTAATGCAACTTCAAAATAACTCAACAACACTTTTCCGTCCTGTATTTGGTTTTATTCTACGTCACTAGCTCTGACCGTAGCATATTCACACGGATGTGTTTACATTGCAGTCAGTTCAGACTACATGGCGTACAAATGACACCGCAAAAGCAAGGACAGCGTTCTTATTGCACGTGAAATGACTTGTGAATTACAGAATACGCCATTTAGTGCGACGGGGCTGGCTTACCTGTTTGATGTGTAGAAAACACAATTTACTGTTAAGATCCTGACCAACTTTGATGTCCGTATCAGGAGATTTCAATAACTAAGTTGCTGCCGCTCTGCCATCCATGTATAAAATGCACACAGCTCCTCTCTCACATCAAAGACTATAGATGTTGACTCTTCACATGTATCAATCAAACTGATATTTATTTAGTGTGATTACAGGACTTTAACTTGTAATGGAGTATTTATTTCTGTATTTCTATAAAGTAAAAGATAGAATACTTACCTTCTACTCACACACCCCGCTGTGCTGCTCCGTCCGTTATCAGGCAGATTAAATGGATTCTCAGTGTTTCTTAAAAGGTAATGATGAGACTAATGGAGGCTGTTTTTACTCCGTCAGGGTTTTTCTCCTCACAGCTGCCAGAATCTAGACCACTTAAATAGTCTAAGACCACGATCAGGCTCACAGGGTATTAAAAGATCTCTTGTATATTCTGTGAAAAATGTCTTGTGTGTGTGTGAGAGAGAGAAAGAGGAGAAAGTGCAACTGAGGCAGTTTTTTATCCAGATGGGAACTAAAGAGAACATTTCATTTCTAGAGAACAGAAGCAGGTGCATTTATCTATACATGTGAGGACAAAACATTTCACATTTTCACAATATCAAAGTATTTTGTCTCCACTTCCACACACTCTCATGTATGGAGGACGGAAACTGCCAAAATAAATGAATAGATAAATAAATGACTAGATAAATAAATGTCTTTAAATGTAGCAAAAATAATATAAAAAACAAATGTAGCCATTAATTAGTTGATAAAATGTGAAATAAATTGATATTTCTGTTTTAATTTGCTTATTTATTTATTTATTTATTTATTTATCTTTGTATTAATTCCCTTATCTATTTACTCGTCTGTTTAATTATCCCTCTTATTTTTGTATGTGTTTATTTGTATTAATCTTTAAATTTTTTATTTATTGTTGCATTTATTTTTTATTTGTTCATTTATTTTTGCATCAATTTATTTATTTATTTATGCACTTATTTTTTTCATTTTATACTTATTTTTAAATGTATATATTATTTATTCATTTATTTATGCACGATTTTCCCTTTGCATTTCACCCGTCTTTTATTTCTCCAAACTAATTTATTTCTGTATTCTTTTCTTTATACATTTCTTTTTACATTTCTTTATGCATTTCTGCCTCATTATGCGGCAGAAATGAGGGGTCTAAATACAAAAATAAATAAATACATTTTAAAACTACTAAAAATAAATAGATAATAAAAGGGAAAATTAAACAGAAGAGTAAATAGATAATATAAGATAAATAAATAAAGAAGCAAATTAAAACAAAAATATCAATTTATGTCACATTTTATCAATTAATTAATGGCTACATTTATTTTTGTTATTATTTTACTACTATTATTTATTTATTTATTCATTTATTTTTTATTTTGGCAGGTTCCATCCTCCATACTCATGTAGATGTTTTTTGTTTTTTTTCCCAAAGATTCACTAAATGTCAACCAGAAGCTGCGAAATGATTTCTGAATATCATCTCACAGGTCAACAAACCTCAAGTCTTCGACTTTAACCCACAATAGACCCGACAGTCTCAGTGGGTCAAATCCATTTCATCTCCGGAGAACACAAGCACATGTTCTATCTTTGCGAGAACATTTTGGTTGTGAGGACATGTTAGTTGTGATATGTTGATTATGAGGACTAGATGTTTATGACGAGATGTTTGGTTTATTCGTGATTATAAGGACATTTTGGTTGTGAAGACAAACGTCTTGCAAGGCCATGATGCTTGTGCAGAGAATATGAAATGTTTTTTTTTATATAGGACATTTTGGTTGTAAGGACATGTTGTTTATGAGGATATGGTCCATGCGAGGACTTGTCATTTACAAGCACATTTTGGTTGAGGAAACGACAATAAGAGGACATGTTGTTGTAGTTGAAGTACAAACTGTGATGTCGCCTCGTTGATGTGAAACATTTCAGAAGTGAGGTCAGAAATCCAGAAATAAAACAGTAAAAATAAAAAAATGTCTTGTTCATCCTACGAAGTTGTTTGTACGTGTAACTTATTTCCGACCTCGTCCGACCGTCTCTGGGCGAAGACGACAGCGTTGGGGCTCCTCCTCTGTTCTGGGCTCTGAGCTTCAAAAGGTCTTTGTGAATTTTAATGTCACGAGAGCTGAGAGCTTAACGAGAAGCTGTAATTAGTGTTTGTTGAGACGAATGCTGGCGCGTCCTTATTAGCATAGCAGCATTTAATGAGCAGCACCATCACAGAGCTCTAATCACCGGGATATAAAAAAAAAAAAAGAGCGAGAGAGAGGAATAATCATCACTGAATAAAAACATGTCTCATCTGTGCTGACTGTGATGGTTTACAGCCTGACGGATGCAGGAGAGGGAGAAACCCAAACACTGATTCACTGCTTTCTCTTTCCTTTCTCATGCCTCACAGTCTCTTTCTTCTTTCCTTGTTTTAATCTGTTTTATTCTTTTAGTTCAGAATATTAGGGTCACTGTTCAAAGACAGAGAGCAACAAACAAAATCATAATATTATGAGAAACTCGTAATGAAGCAAATGGGAGTTAATCCAAAATATATACAACACATACAATGAAAGGTAAATAGTAGGGGTCAGTAGGTGGGGTTGCATGGTTCGTATGATATCTTACGAAAAAGTTAGTCCTTCTTTTTCGTTCATTTTCCCACGAATGTCCATTAACATGTGCAAATTTCCGCTAGTCAGAAGCATGCAGTCTTTTCAAAATAAACTTCCGTCTTCATAGGAAACAACTTCCTCAGGTTTAGGCAATAAAACTACTTAGTTAGGTTTAGGAAAAGATCGTGGTTTGGCTTAAAATATCTCCAGAAGTTACTTGACAAATAAATCAACATTGAATTCTGGTTTCACACGGGACACGAACGCTGGTCTCCTGGGCGAGAAGTCCGATATATTTTGATCAACCCCGACCTCCTCCCTACGCAGCGTTCGCTGCTCTTTATACTTCCTGGTTCACGACTATGTGAATTACATACAGTGCGTTACTTTTCGTAACAGTGTACAGTATGAGACCAGTCTGATCTGTAGTAGGTGGAAGAGTGCATTGGTTAATACAGAAACCTTACTTTTGTAATTCTCTTTTATACCATTAGATATAAAGTCCTTCTCCAAGTTCATCAACCAGACCTGTTTTGTTTCATAAAACTTCAAAGTCGGGTCGATTATTTTCATTCATTTCTCAGCCTTAAATTAAATACATACAAAAACATAAAAAAATTATAAATGAACTGGGCTTAAATACAAAACATCTTCTTAATGGATTTAGATGTGTTTTTTATTTCACTTTGCAGTATATAAAAGAAAAGATTAAAATGTTCAAACCTTCACTTCACGCTTTGTCATCTCACCCCATTATCTTCATAAATAACTTATCAGATGTAATGGAAACAGTGTGAGCTGGAAACGTTCACACAGTAAAACATTAGCATACTAATTAAAATGCCATCATATCCCACAGCATACAGATGCTCCCACTCCTCCCACTCACTAACACAGCTCCCTCTGGTCTTTCTCTGACCTCTGACCCCTCTTGGCTGCCATGATGACACTGATTTCATTAATCCTCGGTGCACTCAGATGTAATTAACGAGCCGGCGGAGCGGCAGGAGATGAATATCAATCGCCGAAGTGGTGACGAGGTGGGCGGCAGCGGCTCCTCCGTCCTCCCACATGTTCAGACGTGTCCATCAAGCGGAGAGCAGCACAGGATGTTAATACTAAAACGCCACGCAGACTCTCTGACGGACTGTCGGTAGAATCTGAGCTTGTTTTATGATGTGAACTTTAATTATTCCTGAAGCTCCACTGATCCATTTAGGATGACAGAAGAGGTGAAAGTGATTTTATTAAGGATTTTTTTTAAAAGAAACTGATGCTGAAATGAGCAGTAAAAATGTGAATACTGAGATAGAAAAAAAGAGAGAAATGTGAGTTCACAGCAGGGAAAATAAGACTAAGATCTGATTATATTTGACATTAAAGCATTCAGAGAAAAGGAAGAAAGTGGTGCTTTTAATGTGAGTTGCAAATGTTAGCATGTCAGGAGCTAACTACATCATTTAATAGGTGTACAGAGATCCGCTGTGTGGCTATGCCGGAGGTAGATGAAGCAAGGACACAAACTTCTTGGTGACTTACGCTGTGCAGACACTGACTGCGTTTACATGCACATAATATTACGTTTTTTGCCCTTTTTCCGAAAAAGACAATATTGCTACTAAGCTGTTTACATGGCTAATTAAAATGAATATTCCACTAATATTCCTGTTAACATGCAGCCGTGCATACTCTGGACTTGTTGGATCGTGCGAACGCAGCCTCCCTCTTTCATTCCTTCAACCACTGTCTTGAAAAGGTCGGCGTTGAGATATTTGCGCATATCCAAAAAAAACCTGTTGATATCCAAGTCTTTCATAATGTTTCTCCTTTCGACCAGAAACCAAGTAAACCAAGAACTGAGGAGGAGAATAATTCCAATTTTAATATCATTGTGATCAATGAGAAATTGGTCAGGGCCAGCTCTGGTGGGCTTTTCTGTTGGGCATGCATCTCTGCAAACTGTCAGCTAGTTGTGTGTCGTAAACTGCCGTAAAAACCCCAATTGAGACGTTTATTCTGAATGTGCTGTATACATGTCCAAAGAATGCTCCTAAAACCTGAATGATATCGGTATGTCCCACATGTCTTAACCTGAAAATGCTCCATTCAGAATATCCAAACCGAATATGATGTTTACATGACCCGTATCATATTCACCATTTTGTGATATTCAGAATATTAGTGTGCATATAAACGTAGACGCACATTATTATTAATCTTTTACGTTGTTTTAACTAAAGCCCGGTTCGTCACATAACGGCAGTATTTGACGAGTTGGGAGTGAGAACCGGTTGTTCTGCACGACTAGAACCTGCGACTTCTGCGCTCACACTGTACAGAACAACTAACCGGCCACGACATGGAGCTCATAAAGTTCATTCAAACAAGACAACTGAGTCCTCAGTGTTGACAAAAAGAGAGACTAAAAGACGATGGTGCTGCAGATGGCTGGAAGATGAACACACGTGATGAAACCAAAAAATCAAAAATGTACAATTTTCCCTTTTTTCAGTGTTAGATTTCTTCTCAAAGAAGAACACAGGAAATGATTTACAGAACAGATGTAGCAGACAAGAAACTTAAAAATAATCAACAGGAATGTGAAGCAGATAAAGAGGATTTATGTGTTTTAAAAACATCTACTGAACAGTGAGAGACACTGAGGTGAACCCAGAGTTCAGTTTACAGTCTGTACCGTACCGCCTCACCTTTTAAATCATCTCCACGTCGACCTTCGCCAACATGAAAGGGATATTTTGCCGGATTTTCTCCGCTCGGCCTCAGAGGAAAACTTCATGTGACTTCACGCAGATCTCCGTGTCGAAAAGATGAATCCTCCGTTTTTATCTTTCACTCTTTATTTCCTCTAATTACCCGTCGGCATGGCATCGCTCTCTGTTTCTCTGTGGCCGAGCAGCAGTACATCCTTTTCTTCTGGCACCTTTTGGGAAATTAATTCATTTTTTTGCTAAAGTGTCTTAATAATTACAGTGACATCGAGGTTAATTGCCTAATCTCTATTGCCATGGAGGCATCCCGTTGAAATCCCCACACAATCTGTTACAGAAACAGCAGCCAGAAGATCCTCTGTTACCAGAGGGGACGCTCTGACCTAAATAAAGTTTTTTTTTTTTTTTCTTTAAACATCCAGCAGGTAGCGGACAGGGAGCTCAGGTACACGCTTGTTCACTGTCATTAATTTCCCACTTTGATTTAACGCTGGAAACTTGTTCTGGAGCAGAGGGAGGGAGGCTGTCTGAGCTCTCTAAAATATGGAGGGCCGCTGTAACAATGTCAGCCAAGGACTCCTGTTAGCACCTTTTTAAGATTGAAACAAATTATGGCACTTTTATATTAAAGTTCTGAATTATGATGAGAAATCGCTTTCTGTTTAAAAAGAGAGCTTTAATTTAATGATCAGACTTGTTCTTCTGTTTCTGTTCTTGAACCATCAGATTACAGAGTCATGCAAGGGTGCAAGTTTGGTTTCACAACAATGAAGTAACCAGGGAAAAGAAAACGTATTTATTGTATTTTATTTGCGTATAGATTTACCAAAAGAATGTGTCTGTCGTTTACATATTTATATACAGGTTGCCCTACCTTATTGGTACCGGTTCTTGGGACTGAATGCAGCTGACCAGTTTAACTGCTAGTTAAGATTATTTAGTCGAAAGATCAACCTGAAACTATAAAAGGTGAGTGGGACGTACCCCCTTTTAGTCATGATCAAACATGACAATTGTTTTTAAAATTGAATGGGAAAATTTGCCTGCAGATGTCCCCCTGTGAGCTTATAAAAAAAATTCTCACCTTCAAAAAATGTCCTCACTTTCCATTAATGTCCTTAACTTCCAAAAAGGTCGTCATTTTCCATAAATGTCCTTAACTTCCAAGAATGTTTTCAATTTCCAAAAATGTTCTCTTCTTCCAAAAATATCCTCGATTTCCAAATATGGCTTCAATTTTCAAAAAATGTCCTCTCCTTCCAAAAATGTCCTCACCATCCAAAAATGTTCTCACTTTCCAAAAATGTCCTCACTTTACAAAAATGTCCTCACCTTCTAAAAATGTTTTCAATTTCCAAAAATGTTCTCCTCTTCCAAAAATAATCTCGATTTCCAAATATGGCAACAATTTCCAAAAATGTCCTCACCTTCTAAAAATGTCCTCACCTTCCAAAAAATGTTCTCTTTCTAAAAATGTCCTCACCTTCCAAAAATGTCCCCACTTTCCCAAAATTGTCCTCACTCTCCAAAAATGCCCCCACCTTCCAAAAATATCCTCGATTTCCAAAAAATGTCCTCACCTTCTAAAATTGTCCTCACCTTCCAAAAAATTGTTTCTTTCCAAAAATGTCTTCACCTTCCAAAAATGTCCCCACTTTCCCAAAAACATTGTGACTTTCAAAAACTGTTACTTTGTAAAAAATAGTCCATTCTTTCTAAAACTTTGGTCACATTTTCTGTCCAGTTTAAATGTCAAAGTGCAACAGAATCTGTAATGGAATCACACTCTCAGGGTCCTCATTACATATTCAGATGACAGGTCAATATGTCACACACACACACACACACACACACACACATACACACTCCTAACACCCGGGGGGGGGGGCGGGGCAGGCCTGTCGCCGCGGCGCCGAAGCTCCACTGCTGATGGATGTCGACCTGCATCCAGAGGTGATGGATGTTGGTGTCACGGCGTGCAGCAGACCGGGGGTGGAGAAGGGGACGGGGGTCATGGTGGACATTGGTTGGTACTCTGTCCAGGTACGCTGACAAGAAGTCCCCCCCGCCCTCCTCCACCCCCGCCCGGGACAATGTCCCTAACTGGATTGAAAGGTCAGTAATCTGTGATTAATAAGGAAGAGCAAAGGGACGCCTGCTGAGGACAGACACTAAACTGACAAACACACAATTGTACACTCTACTTGTGAGGACACTCATTGACATCGTGCATTCCCCTATAGCCACTAACCTTCACTTTGATAAAATATCCTCACTAATCAAAATGTCCCAACTTTACAAAAATGTTTGAGCTTGCAGAAAAGTCCTCAAGCTTTCAAACTTTCCCCAAATCTCAAAATCTTCCCCACTTTACAAAAATATTTCCACGTCTACAAAAATGTTTCCACGTATACAAACATGTCCCCTCTTTACAATAATGTTTTCACGTCTAACAAAATGTCCCCACTTTACAAAAATGTCCTGATTTTCAACAAATGTCCCCACTCTCCAAAAATGTTCCCACATCTACAATAATCTCCCTAATTTCCCAAAAAGTGTCCTCACTTTCCCAAAAAGTGTCCTCACTTTCCCAAAATGTGTCCTCACTTTCCCAAAATGTCCTCACTTTCCAAAGATGTCCTAATTTTCCCCCAAATGTCCCCACTTTCTAAAATGTCCTCACTTTCCAAAAATGTCCCCACTTTATAAAAATGCTCTTGCTTTACCAAAATGTCCTCACCTTCCAGAAATGTCCTCACATTCCAAAAATTCCTTAATTCCCCCCCAAATTTCTTCACTTTACAAAAATGTCCTAATTTTCCCAAAAATGTCCTCACCTTCCAAAAATGTCCTCACTTTCCTGAAAATGTCCTCACTTTACAAAAATTTCCTCACTTTAGAAAATTTCCTCACTTTAGAAAAATGTCCTAATTTTCCCTAAAATGTTCTCACCTTCCAAAAATGTCTTCACTTTCCCAAAATATTTCCTCGCTTTCCCAAAAATGTCCTCATCTTCCAGAAATGTCCTCACATTCGAAAAATGCGCCAATTCCCCCCAAAATGTCTTCTCTTTACAAAAATGCCCTAATTTTCCCAAAAATGTTCTCATCTTCCAAAAATGTCCAAACTTTAAGTAACAAGGTAAGACAGGTGCAGTACAATATGTATGTTCAGTACCAGTAGTATAGTGTGTGTATATACAGTGAGTATAATGTGTATATACAGTAAGTATAGTGTGTGTATATACAGTATAAGTATAGTAGTAGTATAAAGTGTGAAGTTAAAGTTAGTTAAAAGGTTGATATTGATTAGCTGGACAGCAGATCAGTTTCCACCATTGACTCTGATCAGATAGTTATTTTAAAGCCTCTGTTAGATTTACATGAGGTAGTCTGGTTGTTGCTTTAATCACAATAAAATGAATACAGTGTTCATATGTAGATACTGTATAAATATTCAGAGCAGCAACTCTCACTCTGTCATGTGGTTAGATGAAAGCGACCGGCGCTGACAGCCGGAGTGTGATGCCGTCACCAGAGAACACTCTTGTTACAGTCAAGTGACATTTCATTTTTCACAGCCAATCAGCCGGCCCCTTCACACGCCGACACCGCGGCATTCTGGGTTGTCCGAGTCGTGCTGTGTACATCCGCGCTGACGGGTCATTTATCTCTGTTTTTGAAGCAGCGGCGTCGACGTGGAGCCCGTTCGGCGCTCTGACAGCAGGAAGAGAAGGTGAACAAACAGCTTCTCAGAATGGAAACGTCGAACTTTCGGCAGAAATGTGCGCCGTCCTCCTGGGGGGGGGGCAAACAATGCATTTAATTTAGTGTTTAATAGGTTGTCATAACATGGCAGACGGTCTGTGGGAGTGATTGAATAAACCATTACCTCCCCTCCTGCAGTGGAGGTGTGTGTGTGTTGGGGGGGGGGGGGACTCATGAATGCTAAGTGTGTCTTTGAATGTAACGGCAGCGTGTCACACCTGCAGGAAAATAAACTGTCACCAGTCTGAATGCATTAAAGCTCCACTGCTTTTCAAAAGAAAAGACAAATATACTGTCTTTTATATTCTAAATTCAGCTCAATATGTCAGTCACACTTTATATGTATTAATATGTACATTAATATTATTAATATTTCCACCAGGAAATTTTGACCGTCAAACACTTTTTTTATGCACCAATTTCTGCCTTTTCTGCATCAAGTTGTGGTGGAAATGTGCCGGGCTCGATGAAGAGTCTCAGTTTTCCAGTCATAAATTGGGTATCACTGTAAAGCTGAGACTCTCGTGGATTAAATGAGCCCAACTGTATTCATGTGTGATGATGTTAGTCCCCATAGGAGACATTTCATTGTACTGAGACCATTTTTTTTAAACTTCACCTCACTGTATAAAATGACCTGTGATGACCTCTACGATAATCACAACCTCATGAAACTTTACAGCCACAAACTAGAGACCTAGAGCATTCAGAGGATGGATGGATCAAACTAGAGACCTAGAGCATTCAGAGGAAGGATGGATCAAACTAGAGACCTAGAGCATTCAGAGGATGGATGGATCAAACTAGAGACCTAGAGCATTCAGAGGATGGATGGCTTTCCTAGCTAGATTGACAATAAGGGGGTTTTCTGAGCAGTTTACACAACAGAAGTGCTCGCCATACAATTGCCAAAAAATGCAATGTCAAAAGTTTTTGATACCAAATCACAGCATGGTTTTTTTCTATGGTGTTCCTCAAGGTCTTGGTGTCTTAATGTGGTATTTTGGAGGGATTATTGATAATTTTTTATCAATTCTCGAGCGGTAAAAAATGGTTAAATTTAGCATCAAATCTGTGTAACAAATGGTATCAACCCAAAAATTGCTGCAACAACTTATGAGACATAATAGAGCATGGGGATGACCATCATATACTTCTATCATCATGTTATAAACCCTTATACACTTTATTTTAATTAAAGGCAGGGTTGACGATTTTATCCAGTCTACACTATTTGTTATATTGGTTTAAATGGTCTTTACACCCCGACAGCGATCCATTACTGATGAGCTCTGAAAAAGGACCGGAAAAGATCCGTCATCTGTAGCTGTCCTGTAAAAACGTCTACCAATCACTGTCTCGCGGTCCGCTTGTAAAGAACCAATCGGATGCCTCCCTGCCCCTGTCTGTGAAGTACTTACGATGCGGCGGTGCTCATGCATGTGTGTGTGAGGGGAGGGGGGGGGGGTTAGACGGAGCTCCTGAGGCGATGCTACATTCAAATTATGCTAGCTTTCCAACATCTTCGACCCTATTTTTTAATTAATTGATTAATTTATATGTCTTATTAATGAGTAGAATAACTTGACTCACAGTGCTGAGCTGCATCTCAAATTAATCTTCAGGTTCTCAGCTTTCAGATGATGTACACCACTTCTATGTGACATCTACTGTTGACTTTTTATCTCCCCCGGTCCGCCATCCCTACCCCTCTAAAAAAAAGAGGGTGGAATGGTGAGTGTGGTGAAAATAATGAAAAAATAAAACACAATTAAAGTAAAAAATAGCTAAAGAACAAGAGAAAAGAAAATATTCTTAGTGTATAATCTCCATCTTTTCTCAACCTTTGACCTCTGAACCCTGTGATTGGTTTCCTTTTGTAAACGCTGCACTGCGTGGGAGCAGGAAATCGTTTTATTGACGCCTGCAGTCGGACGCCACTCCCTTGCTCGCTCGTTCCCACCACCAATTAGCGGTGACCTCAGAGGGGGGGGCCGACTCACAAGGTCGTCGGTTATGGATCGCTCTCATATTTAGTTACATAACCCGATCATGAGCTCAGAAGATGAATTACGCCACAAACTGTTTCCGACAAGCCCGCTGGATATTAATTTATAAGCTTTTGATTCATATATTTATGACTGCGGTGAGTTATTAGGCAGCAGAGGAGGAAACGTGGAGGAGAATTTTAAAAGTGGAGTGAGGAGGACGTGAAGACATCATGGAGTTTAACTTAGTCCGTCTCTCTTTGGGTCGTCTGGCTTCACTGATCTTGATAACTGGTGTCATATGAAGCAGGTGATGCACTCAGTTGTGTTCAGGTGAAAGAGAAGGTTGTTGTTAGTTCCCAGGCAAACACACAATTGCATGGAGATGACAGCTAATGTTTATCACTTACAGCTAAGCCAGAGGTTGAAGCGGCAGAGATTCTTTTAGCAGGGCAGAGATGTGTTAATGTGCTGGTACCGTTAACCTGCAGGATGCATGCAATGAAAGTTGGTTGTTAGGGTGTGGAACAAATATTTATTACTGTAGTTTCACTGATGATGATGATTTATTTATTTATTTATTTATTTATTTATTTATTTATTTATTTATTTATTTATTTCGATTATCATTTTATTTTTTATTTTTTATTTGTCTTGATTTTTTTTTTATCTGAAAATGAGTGAAGTATGAACAACTTTATTATTTTTATAATTTTTTTTTAATATTGGACACTTTCTGTGTCAATTTATATTTCAAAATTAGTTTGTCACTTTTGTTTTTCTTTTTTTTTAATTGCAAATATGAAATTACCGAATGGACATTTTAAATAGAAATAAAACTGCATAAATTCAGACAGATGCAAGAAAAATATTTCAATGCCACGAATTTATTCAGTAGTGTTTAAAGTTTATAATTATAGCTATGTAGTTATAACATTTAAATTATTAAAGACTTTCTTTTCTTCCACCGTGATGGAGAGTAGAAGTACCTCCTCCTCCTCCTCCTCCTCCTCCTCCTCCTCCTCCTCTTCACCGTCTCTTCCTCTAATAGATTTGTCTCCGTTGGGAGTTTGACTCTTATGTCTGGTTTCATCCTCTCTGCTCAGACTGTTGGAGCTGATGGACTGTATCCCTCCATCACCTGACCTTTAACCTCTGAAGCCGCCCCTGCTCAATCACCACCAGTCCTGGGTGGAGGGGTGGAGGTTATAAAAGCATTTATCTGTCAGTCAGTGTTCGGGGCTGCGGACACCGACTGTCCCGCTGCTTTAACATCTGAAATAAGATGTGAATGATTCCTCCTGAAAACGTCGCTGACAGCAGACTGAGTTCATATTAAAGGGGAATAACACCCACTTCATCACTGGAGCAGATTACTAACTCACACCGAGGCTGTAAATCAATCTTGCAAATAACCCATTCGGATGAAATTGGTTATCAAGCTTTAGATCTTCCCCCTCCAGTCGTATCTTTAAAGTCTTCACGCCCTATTTATCTGACATTTGTTGTTTTTAAATGTGCGCTCTAAATAAACTGTCTTGACTTTTCATTGTTTCATCAAACTAAAGTAATCAAAGTTTATATTTCAGCCAGTGTAGCTTCGATTAAAAAAACGTAAAAACAAAGGCACATTATGAATCATACAGAGACCTTGGACGCCAACTTATATTACGATATGATATGTAAAGTAATGAATCGATTTATGGGGTGGTGGTTATTTACTCTTCAGTTTAAGGAGGCCAGAGGAAGGTTTGACAGGCGGCTGAAAGGAGATGATGAAGAGTGGAGGAGAAGGAGGAGGAGGAGGAGGAGGAGGAGGTGAGAGGTGGAGAATTGACAGAGAAAGTGTTGCACAAATAATAATCAGTGAAGGTCAGTCTGAGGCCGAGCAGCTGACAGCGACTTTTTAAATAATGAAAGAAATGAAAAATTGAAAATGAACAATTTGATTATCTTCTCGTCAGCGCCCTCATTGATGCACGGAGGACAGGCGGCCTGTTTGCTCTTCATTTCATTACAGACGAGGGGGGAAAAAATGAAAGCAGATAAAGTGAGCAGGTCACCGATTGAATATCGAAAAGATGACAGCGGCCGCCGCTCGATTCTGTGACGGCCGGCGTCCTCGCTGGAAGATTGCGACCTCGAGGTCGGGGGGAGGTTGTTTTGTTTTGTCAAATGCTTGAGAGAGAAAGTAAAGTAAAGTGAGAAAGTCAGAAATCTTAAATTTCAAGAGTATTGAAGTCTACACCGATATAAATTAGATATTACATCTGGTGGTCAATAATTTATATAACTATATAACTTGAATCTTCTTTAATTTATACACAAAACAGAAATGTATAGACCTCAGTTTTCCTGTAGCTGCCAATCATTTAATGATCTAAGTACACACACTGTAACATCAGTCCTTTCATAAATATTAATAACTCTTAATAACGTTTACATCTGCACGTACACGCTCTGATTCTGCAGTCGTCAGCAGGAAATCCAGCAGCTGTGAGATCTGTTTCCGAAAGTTTCTCCTTCAATTCTCCGCCTTCACGACATCATTAGTTTGTCGCCACAACGTCAGCAAGTCGATAACAGACGGGAGAGAAGGTGGTTCAACAGGAACGTTATGAAGAGATTCACAGTTCAGAGTCTCCTCATGACAACACTGCATTAATTTAATGAAACCATTCTGATCAGAGCAGCAGCTTTGCTGCAGAAAAGTTCATCCAGGCAGGGTTTTTGTAAATTTCGGAAAAGCGTATACCATTTTGGACATTACGGACATTTCTGGAAAACAATTTTTTTTTTTTTAAAGTAAAGACATTTTTAAAAAGCTCAACTATTTCTAAAAAATTGTTGACATTTTTTGTAAGTGAAAACCTTTTTTTTTTTTTTAAAGATCTGACATTTTTTTGGACTGTCAGGGGCAACTTTGGAAAGTGTTTATGGAAACTGCAAACTTTTTTGGAAAATCAAAACATTTTTGAATAATCTGGACATTTTGTATAAGTGCAGCCTATACCTTTTTCAGAAAGACACTTGTGGAAAGTATATGTTTTTTTGAAAAGCAACAACTTTTTAAATAATGCCTCTTTTGAAAAGTTCTAAGATTTTAGGATTTTTTTTTGCAAAGATCAGACATTTGTAGAAAGTGAACCTGTGTTGAAAAGTCCAGATTTATGGAAATTTTGGAAAAGTGCATACCATTTTGGAAAGAAAGTAAAGACATTTTTGAAAAGCTCAACTATTTTTTAAAAATGTTAACGCTAGCAGCTAGCGACCTGGTACTGTACCCACCCACGCCCTCAAATTACACCTAACTTTAAGCCTTAATATAATTTAAACGGGTGAGTTGTATAAAAACTCACCCCCGTACAGTTGTTATGAACGGGGAAATTAGCTATAGAGACAAAAAACGATTTTTGTACCATGCTGTAAACAGGTTTGTTTCTGCTGTAAAGTCGGGCATTTTAACATGAGGGTCTATGGGGATTGAGTCCGTTTGGAGCCTCATGTGGCCATTTGAGGAACTGCAGTTTCACGTTTGCTTCATTTCTCAGCACCGGAGGTTGCCGCTTGGTTTGAACCTTGATCCCTTATAGTCCTACAATCCTGTCGCCTCACACGCACTGCTCAAAGCTGCTCATGTCTTACAGCTTCAAACTGGCGTATTAACATTATAACAGCAGTTCATCTTATCAGTTTATATCCTTGTGTATAGTAGACTGTATTATGCAGCCTCTTGCATCTCAAGGTGAGAAGGTCCTTTTTAAAAACATCTTATCGTTACTATCAGACATCACTGCAAACTACTATTTCCAAAGTCAAGAATGAACCTTTCGAGACCTTTGTTGCATGTCATTCCTCATCTCTCTCTCTCTCTCTCTCGCTCTCTCTCTCTCTCTCTCTCTCTCTTTCTCTCTCTCTCTCTCTCTCTCTCTCTCTCTCTATCTCTATCTCTCTCTCTCTCCTTTCATTTCCTGTCATCTCTTAAAAGTTTATCTAATTAAAAAAGTTTAAAATGATGAAAAAAAAAACACCTTCACTGCTCAGCTTGACTCGCTGTTTGTCATTTTCTCATTGAATCAGCTGCTTTGCATGCTACCTGCTTAGACTGCAGTTTGTAAACACACCCACACACACACACACACACACACACACACACACACACAGACGCACACACGCAGCCAGTAACCTTGTACAAAGATTTATTTTTTGCAAACTCAGTAGCCAATTGTGTCAGAGCTAATTGAAGGCGTGAAATATGCTAATGAGTGTGTGGAGGCTGACAGATATTCAATGTTCATTCCATCATGCAAATGTGGAACAGCTGAATATTTTCCTGCTGTGTTTATGAATCAGCTGATCGATAAGTCATTTGTCTCCATGCTGCGTGTGTGTGCGTGTGTGATTGACAGCTCCGTTAACAGATGACTTTGGCTTTAACACAAACTGACCTACAGTACAGTACAGGTAAAGAGGGACTGAATCCTGATTGGATCCTGCTGTTTGATTGATTGACAGATCTTTAAACCCGCCCACCACCTGTACATTGACAGGCTGGTCTCATACACTGTTCGTAGTTATATCTACAAAAAGTAATGCACTGTATTTCATGTATATATCAGACATTTTTGGACAGTGAGGGCATCTTTGAAAAGTGAACATGTTTTTGAAAACTGCAAAATTTTGGAAAATCTGGACATTTTGTATGAGTGTATTAAACTTTTTTGGAAAGTTTGAATATTCTTTATAAGTTCAGACAAATTTGCAAATGTAGACACTTGTTGAAAGTATGCAATTTTAAATTTAACTAAACCTAACTAAGTCGATATTTTCCTAAACCTAACTAAGTAGTTTTGTTGTCTAATGCTAGTTAAATAGTTTTGTTGCCTAAACCTAACTAAGTCAATCTTTTCCGAAACCTAACTAAGTAGTTTTGTTGCCTAACAGCCAATAGGAACGCTCTCTCTCTCTCTCTCTGAAATGACCTGTGTTTGGTCAAAGTCTCCCGTCATGGTCTAGATTTTCTAAAGCCTGAAAACAGAGCCATGAGGAGGAGCAGAAGTTTAGTTTTCTCTCAGAACACTTGAATTACAATATGATGAAATGTTATTATGGAATTTTTGCCAAAAGATGCCAAAAATATTCTATCTACTTCCACTTTAAGTAAAAGTAGTAATACCACAGTGTAGAAATACACAAGTAAAAGTCATGCATTGAAAGTATTAACATCAAAATATCCTTAAAGCACTGAAAGTAAAAGTACTCATTATGCAGAATGGCCCATTTCAGAATAATCTATATCACTGGATAAAATTATTGTTGAATTAATGTGTTCTTCACTTTAAAGTTGAAGCTAGTAAATGTGGGGCTGCTTTTTTTCCCCATATATACTGCTGGGTAGCAGTCAATATATTTTATTATTAATCAAAGTAACTAAAGTTGTCAAATAAATGTAGTGCAGAAAAAAGTGCCTCTAGTATAAAGTGGCATGAGAAAAAAAGACTCAAGTAAAGTACAAGTACCTCAGTTTTATACTTAAGTTCAGTACTTGAATAAATGTACTCAGTTACATTCCACCACTGCTAAGAGAAGCCTTACAGCTCTCACTTTCAGCTGTCTTATCTATATTGATGCTTCAGCAGCTGTCTCCAGCGCTGACGGTGCTTATTAAGACGTTTTGTGCGGCTCTGTGATTCGGTGATATCGGCACCGATCGACCCCAGCGTCCACTGGCCGGAGGAAGATGAATGGGGCATCAAAAGTTTGAACAAGTGATTCATTCGCACTTTATAGGCGGGACGAGGCCGGAGCGTCTGAGCTGAGAAACACGACCGGTTTTGTCCCTGAAGAAAGTTCACGAGTCGCTCAGAGGTTTGACAGAGCAGAACACAGTCTTGGTTCTCTGGTTCAGAGATGAATCACGACAAGACATTTATATTATTTATAGTATCTTTCCTCATTTGTGTCCTTTGTCCTTTACATACTATCGTCTTTACCTCTGTCTTCTGTATTGTAATGTGATTATAAGTTAAGTGCTACTATAACTGCTGATTGTCTTCTTAAGATGTTTGTTTCATATTAATTGCTTGCATCATTTCCTGCTCTGCTCATCACCTTTAGCTAGAGCTGGCAAAGTTAACGCGATAATTTAACACCGTTTTCACGCCAATAATGTCTTTGACGCAATCGATCTTTCGGTTTTAAAGCTAAAGTGAAGATGCTGCCATCATATGAAACTAGAAAAACCTCAGGAATCCATTGGTACCAACCATCTCATACTAGCTTGTCGCAAAGGAGGAAAAATAACGATTTTGGCGAGGAAAAACTGTCATGGCCATTTTCAAAGGAGTCCCTTGACCTCTGACCTCCAGATATGTGAATGAAAATGGGTTCTATGGGTACCCACGAGTCTCCCCTTTACAGACATGCCCACTTTATGATAATCACATGCAGTTTGGGGTAAGTCATAGTCAAGTCAGCACACTGACACACTGACAGATGTTGTTGCCTGTTGGGCTGCAGTTTGCCATGTTATGATTTGAGCATATTGTTTTATGCTAATTGCAGTACCTGTGAGGGTTTCTGGACAATATTTGCCATTGTTTTGTGTTGTTAATTGATTTACGATAATAAATATATACATACATTTGCATAAAGCAGCGTATTTGCCCACTCCCATGTTGATAAGAGTATTAAATACTTGAAAAATCTCCCTTTAAGTCACATTTTGAATAGATAAAAATGTGTGATTCATTTGCGATTAATCATGGACAATCGTGCAATTAATTGTGATTAAATATTTTAATCGATTGACAGCCCTAGTTTTAGCCTTTTAGCTTTTAATGGCTACTTCATGTTTCACTTTCCTTCTCCTGTAAAAATGTTACATATTGTTTGGTTTATTGTTACTTTAATGTGACATCTGGCAGAGGGACTACAGGAAGTTAGCCTTTTGGCACATTTGCTGTGTCAGCACTTAAAGTAGTACTTAAAGTAAAAGTATTGATAGAGCAGTAAAATGTTCCCTGTCAGTGTTTTACTATTATATCTGATGTTTCTGGATTAATATTACTGCTGCATTAAAGTGTATGTTGCATTTTAACTCCTTTATATACTGTTGGATAGTTTAATCTACAGCAATGCATCATGGTCTATAAGATCATCATGTGTTTGTAGCGTCGCTGTCCTGTGAGAACCATGTGTCTCTAAAAAGTCAGAAAAACATCCTGTTTTCAGCTTTGTGACGATGCATTTTCTAGCTGATCCAAGAGGCTTTTTAAAGACTTTATTTAGCTTAAAGAAAGATTTTCTCAACACATAAAGGAACACTTCATCCTTCAGTTTATTACAAACATTCAACACATCTGGAGATACGTGGTTTTCACTGGACAGGAAGGGGATGAAACACTGAAATCTGAAAAGTAACTAAAGCTGTCAGACAAATGTAGTGGAGTAAAAAGTACAATATTTACCTCTGAGATGTAGCGGAGTAGATGTATGAAGTGGAAATACTCAAGTATTTTGAGGTACTTTTACTTTACTTAAGTTCAGTACTTGAGTAAATGTTAAGCAAAAAAAAAAGACAAATCCAGTGGATACTTTCTTTGTTTTTATTCCGTTGAGGATTTGTTCACTTTGTTCAGGTTATACAAACAGTCTGCAGAGAGGTGGACAGAAATGAAAATGCAACAGACGGTTGAGACAAAACATTTATTTTTCTCTGGTGTGTAAAACCACTGCAGCTGAATGTTTTATGATCACATTTCATTGATTCATTTTCTACCAATATGAATCAAGAATTAATCCTTTATTTACCCCTGAAAACATACCAGACAGAGATCCCTTATGTGTACATAAATTTGAAACGGTAGAAACTAAAACCCTTAAAACACCTTATTTTGAAAAACTCATAAAAAAATAAGGGGTGCATGACTTTCCCCAGTAATTTGTGCCAGTATGCAACACTTATTATATATATACAATGATCAGACAATAAAAAGTTCTTAATTTGGCACCCAGACATTTATGGAACGAGCAAATGCTTCTTATATATGAGGAACTTTTGGGCCTCATTCACCAATATCTTTAAGTTTTTTCTTAAATTTGTTCCTAAGAAAGGCCCTGTGTACACGTATACAGATATTTTTTAAAAATAGATATTTTCCCCTCGGTTTAAAAATAAAAATAAATCTGTCCACGTGACCTTCATTTTACAAAATATCTCCGTCCACACTCGAAATCAAAAACGACTCCAAACGCTGGCCGTAATATTTACATGTCACCACAAGTGAGATCACAAGTTAAGGTTCAAGGAATTGTGTTACCACCCTTCTCTCTCCCTTTCCTTCAGCTTCATTACAGTCAGTTGGATAACAGTTATGGTTGGTGAGGGGGGGGCTGGGATTCACGTCATCCCTCTGCTGTCATCAACTGTCTCTTTACATGCATCAATTAGGAAAGGGAGGTCATTCAGGTTTATGTCCATCACCCTTCTGAGTGCTCCAAACCTCGCCTTCAATCTCCCAAAAGCTCATTCAATCACCGTTCAGCCTCCACATGTTTAATGTGTTCCTGTTTTGGCCTCCAGTGACTGGAACATGTTTCTAATGTAAAGTAGTAATTAGTACGAGCAGTGCTAACAAAACGTCATCGTTTCCCAAACGCTCCGTTTTACAGGTCCACACAGATACAAAGAAACAGGAGCTTTTTAAAAATCTGCACCTTAGAAGACATTTTCATAAATATCTGTTTTTGTGACCCAAAACTCTTTCGTGTGGACAAGAGGCCAAAACGTAGAGGACAATATCTGTTTTTAAGAATATCTGTATACGTGTAGACAGGGCCTTAAACCACAGAATAGTTCGTACATGTGTTCTTATAACTATGAATCCTATTTCCTGGTTAGTTGAAGGCGTGTGCCAGTTGATCCTAATTAGCAGGTAAACGCCCTGCCGGTCCACATAAAAGGGCATGAGACTGCAGGGCCGTGGACAATGTCTGTTTTTAAAAATATCTGTATATGTGTAGAGAATTAAGTCAAGAACGGCCGAAGGAAAGTTTAAAGAGGGTGGAGCACCGGACCAAAGTTTATAATATTTGTTAATCGGTAAATCAATTAAAAATGATGTTGAAATAGAAAGAGTGTATGAAAATACATGTGTGATCATAAATTATGTTGGGCACCACACATCAATAATGTAAAAACATGCTTGTCTAAAACCACTGCAGTATTATATTAAACTAAAGATATGTTGAATCAGAGCTCACTATATATAATGTATTGTTCTCTCACAGTTCCATATATTACCTACTGTGTGGAGGTTTGTGGAAACACATACAAAACCAACACTAATCCAACGTTCACGCTACAGAAGAGAGCTGTAATAACTGTAAATCGATGTGATTACAACGAACCCACCAACGCAATATTCATTAACTTACAAGCTTTAAAAGTTTTTGATCTAGTTGATCTTAACGCTGCAGAGATAATGTACAAAGCACAAAATAATCTGCTTCCTGACTGTATTCAGAGGTTGTTAGAAATTAGAGAGAGCCGATGTGAAATGTTTGAAACTTTGTTTTAGTTTCTGTGAACCTAGTAGTGAAAGGGTTAAGGCCGACTAGGTAGGTATAATAAGCTTCATCCTTCACTTTTTCAGTCAGTATTTTTTTTTGTTTTTTCCTTAATTTAACGTCTTATTTTGTTATTTGTTTATTTTTATAGGCATTCTTTTTCTACTTCTACTACTACAAACTTAAGACACAGGTTTGTCAATAGTTCTGAAGTGGAGGTACTTCTGTAGGAATATAATATAAGTCATATTTAGTAGCGTCAGGTCAGTAGTGGATATAAAAAAACAACAAAAATATGCATTTGCATGCTGTTACTTGCTCAGTGTTGAAGTATTAGTGTAGGATTTACTGATTTTAAATGACCATAATGCTTTGTAAAATAATTATTAAAAATTATAAAAAAAATGTATTGTATTTGAATCCTATGTTATACAAATGTAGAATTGAAGAAAACGCCAATAATTAACTATTTTGCACAAACATGTCAGCACTCAAATGTGTGTAAGCGTGCTCTTTGTGTAGATTCTGCTTGAGAACATATCCAAAATAAGAAAACATCGGTAAATGTCAGAAACTTCGTGAAAACTGCGTAAGAGGGTTTTAAGAAGAAATGTCTTCTTAAGAACGGTTGGTGAATGAGGCTCATTGTTTTCTGGTGATTTAACAGTCTTGCAGTAATGCAGTTATTAGAATAAATTAGACTACATTAGATAATATCAATCAGTGCTGTAAAATCTGTGTGTTGTAGTAGTAAGTAGCAATGTGACACATCAGAGAAAACATTTACAGAAAAAAAGGAAAAAAGGCATTGATCAGAATCTGATGAATCAACAATGTATACACCCTAAATCACCAATAATATATATTCATTACATTAAATGACAGAGAATATTTCTGTAGAAAATCAAATGGTTGTTCTACTCAGTCTTATTGACAGGAGAGATGATCAGAGGGGCAGAGTTTTCACCTCCATAGTTATTACAAGGACTAAAGTATGGGTAGAGTTTCTCAGTGAAGGAGCAGCCAGTAAAGGAGTAGATAAGAGCTGCCGCATCAACATCATAAAAGGAGACCAGACCCTTCTCATAATCCACAAACACTCCCACCTTCTCAGGCTGAGACTTCAGAGAGAGACAGACTGGAGGGCTAGTACAAGCTTTGTACTCATTTTCATTCCTCAACCATATCGACCACTGACCATTCTGAGGAGTCAGTGTGATTTGTCCCTTCCTGTTGATCGACTCTCTGGCCACTCCTAAATCCCACTTAATCTTCCCTTTAACCTGAACCTCGAAGTAAAACCTTCCTGAAGAGAAACTCTGCTTTGCTAAGACACAAACACAAAAATCAAATCTCTCTGGGATGTCTGGGAGATTCTTCTTTACATCACCACAGTTTACTTGTTTTCCATCATTAGACCGGATGAGTTTAGGATGTGCTGTATCAGGATCAAGTGTCACATCCACTGCAGACTGCTGGACCCTCTTCAGCTTGGCTTCAAACAGCTTCTTCATCTGTTTCCTGAGCGTCTCCTCCAGCTGATTCACAGCTCTCCTCACAGTCCCCTCATATGAAGGTGGACGGACGCTGACTCCTGTCCAGTCCTTGGTGGGTGGAGCAGCGTTCAGGGACGTGAAGCTTTGGAGGAGGTGGAGGTGGTCTTCAGAGCGTGAGAGCTGCTTCACCTCAGTGCTTCTCTTCTTCAGCTCAGAGATTTCCTGTTCCAGCTCTTTGATGAAGCCTTTAGCCTGTTTCTCTGTCTTTCTCTGCTTCTCTTTGATGGTGTCGATGAGCTCGGCCTGGCTTCTCTCAACAGACTCCTTCAGAGCGGTGAAGACCTGAACACCATCTGCTATCTCTCTGTCTGCATCTTCCTTACTGAGCCCCACTGAGTGTTTCATCTCCTGAATCTTCAGTCGTCTCTTCTGGATCATCTGCTGAATTTCATTCTCTGTCTTCCCCAGCTCAGCCTTCTTTCCTTCATATTCTTCTTTCAGAGGAACAGCATCATGTGTCTTGTGGTCTGAATAAGTGCAGATCATGCAAACACACATCTGGTCGGTCTTACAGAACAGCTCCAGCAGTTTGTCGTGCTTCGTACACATCCTGCCTTCCAGGTTCTCCACAGGGTCGATCAGCTGATGTCTTTTCAGAACTGACGTTGTCAGATGAGGCTCCAGGTGAGTCTCACAGTAGGAAACCAGACATACCAGGCAGGACTTCAGGGCCTTCAGTTTGGTTCCAGTGCAGACGTCACAGGGAACTTCTCCTGGTTTGGCAGCTTGTTGCTCTGAGCTGCTGCTGCTGGCTTTCTGTTGAGCTGACTGTCTGAACTGAGCAGCCATCTCAGAGATGAAAGTATTGACCCGCAGCTCAGGTCTGGTGTAGAAACCCTCTTTACAGTTGGGACACTGAAACGGGACATTAATATCCCAGTGTTGAGTGATGCAGGTTTTACAGAAGTTGTGTCCACATGGTGTGCTGACTGGATCAGTGAACACATCCAGACAGATGGAGCACAGAAACTGATCTTCAGTCAGCAAACAGCTGGCAGCAGACATATCTACACTCTGAGGACAAAAAACAAAACTGTAATTACATATCTTTTGTTTCAATCAGAATATAAGGAGAGTCATCCTGAATTCGGAATTTGCTGCAAGTGAAGGAGAGCTCAGATGTGCAGTTCAGCGTTGGTATTCATGAGATCATCAAGCTCATGTACATTTCAAAACATTCCCTTTGACTGCCCGCAGAAAAATACTATTTCTCAAAATGTTACTGAAAAAATATGATATTATAATCTTGAGCCTGAATCTAATTATTAATACATTAGGAAACATTAACCTACACAGGTTTATGAGAAACAAAGAGGACATATAATAAGATATAACAAAGACACACAAAACAGATAAAATCAGCGTCACCCACTTCAAATGTTTTAAGCCAATTGAATGGGTGTTATCAGCCTCATAGATAAGGGTTAGAAGTGGCCTGCTACACCTACTAGTAGTTATCATCTATTCAAATGGTTGATCACTGATACAAATACAAGAAGACAACGCCGACCTCTAGTGGCCGGAGTAATAACCGGTTCTTACGGCGCATGGTCGGTGCCCCTCGGCGTCAGATGACGCCACACCGAGGCACCGCTAACCTTTTATCTTACCTTTTGTTATGTAACGTACGTGCTTAACTAACTTATTTTACGTTACAAAAATACTTATTTTAACACAAACCACAATCTTTTCCTCAATCTAACCAAGTAAACCTAAAAACTAAGTAACCCTACATTGGAAGTTCATTTTGAAAAGATACTGTATGCATGTAACAAGCAGAAACTGTACATTTTGCTGTGAATACGGAAGTTTATTTTGAAAAGACATTATGCAAGTAACGAGAGGAAACTGACACGGCGTCCCTGACACATTCAAAACTGACACTGGATTGGTATCTACAGCGTCCATAGCTTCAAGCGTAGGACCACTGACCAATCGTCGGTATTTGATGAGTTCGAAGTGAGAATGTGTTCGTTGTAATTATGACGTAATTAAAGGAAGAAGCCATGTTGCGTAGTATAAAGAGTGACAAAGTCTGCCTAGGGAGGAGGACGGGGTGGATAGATGGATCAAACAACATGGGTCTTTCACCAAGCAGACCGCTGTCTGTGTCCCATGTGAAATCAAAACTCAGCGTTGACTTAATTTACCGTAGTTTAGTTGCGTAACTTACATACCTAACTAACTTCAGCTAGGCTACATAAGTTACCAGCCCGTTCGCACAAAAGGGCATATAAATGCCATGAAAAGTACACCTTTCTTGATTTCCGCGTGTCTTTTGTAAGCCACGTATAAATGCTACGGTAAGAGTTAGTGACGTAGTATAAAAAGTGAAAAAGACCACTGATGCTGGGTGAGGAGGTGGATGGGCACAACAAACACTGGACTTTAAAACAGGCGACGCGTGTTCGAGACTGTTGTTGACCGGTGTTTTGTTTTGTAACTTACGTTAGTGACGTTTGTCAAGTGTTTTTTGTTGACGTTTGTCACTTGTTTTTCGTAGTTGTTTCCGTACGTGTTTTACTTATTTTAAGCCCAACCACGACGTTTTCCCTTATCCGAACTGAATGGGTTTCATGCCTGAACCTAAGTTAACTGTGGACGTTTTCGTGGAGTACAAATGACACGCAAAAACGTGTAATGTCGTGGTATTTATACGCCTTCTCTTCCTTTCCGAAACTTAACCAAGTAGTTTTGTTGCCTAAACCTAAAGTTGTTTTGTTTCAATTCACCACACGGAAGGTGCAGGTTGGCCCGTCTGAAGCATTAGAATGGTAGTGATTACCATTGATAACACCCATTCAATTGTCAAAACAATTTTTTAAACTTGTTTATTTTGGCAATAGGGGTGAGACTTACAACTTTAAATGGTTGTATTTTGTATTCATTTATATACGATGTTTCTTTTCCAAATAGGTGTTTTACACCTGTATGGTGACAAGACTCACTAAACTTGGTATCTCCCACCTCTACATTAACCGCGTTGGGCTTCACGCCCCACCTTAACCTCCCACTGGACGCGGTGCATGCATGACAATAGTGAGTCCCGTAACGTAACCTTGGCAAATGCATCGTTACTGGAAGAAGTTGATGTAGCCGGTGCCGCTGGCTCATCAGCAGTACAGAGATGTGCTCCCGGTGGAAAGCCACAATACCCTCATGGGTTTGCGTCGTGTCCGGGCTTCACAGTCCCTAAAGAAAAGACACCTGCCCCTCCAAATTTTTCTTTCATTGCATTTCAGATTTTCAGCGGCTGTCATACCCAGAGTGCATGTTCGCAACACAACGGGGAACCATCAGGGCCCGTTATATTCTAAAAAATAATATTTAAAAAATCATCAGTTCTAATTTTATTTTCACGGCCGCCGTGCCAACTGATATTATTCTGGCTGCTGCTGCCACTGTTGTGTATGTTACAGTTTATTTACGCTAATGTTGGCTGTGTGCGCTGTAATGTGTGTGATGTGTAGGCTTATTACATTTTGTTTAGTTTTGTGTGGTAGGAGGGGTGGAGGTCATGCACCCATGTTCTGCTGAAGTGCACACACAGCTTGTGTGATGATGCTATTGTTTGTTAGGAGGATTTGCATTTTGCTTAAGAAATTAGCTGTTTGTTTTGGTGATAACTCTGACTCCCTCCATGCTGTTTACTGGTTGCGTTGGCTGGACTGAGTTAGCGTCTTATTTTTGTTTCAGAGCTGGAATCTTCATTGGTAACTTTTGCAGTAGGCCGACTATAAGAGAGGACACAGTACATTGGGCTGGTAATTTGCTTTTTTCCCCGACGAGGGAAGGGGGGGGTCAGAGGGCCAAGGTTTAAGAGTCACGGTTTGCTTTTAAATGTAATGGTTGGAAAAGGTCAGCCTTTGCTTTTTATTTTCTCCAAATCTACCTCCCTTTAGTGTTAATATAATATAATATCATTATTTATGGTGTAGGGAGGGTCATGGCTATTAGCTGCTCATTAGTTATTCAAGTAATAGTCAAAATAATAATAAAACTACAATAAACTGATCTGATGTCTTAAAGCTGCAGTATGCGAGATTGGCGCAAATATGATTTCAAAAAGTTATTTTTAGAAAACGGCTGCTATATCGTGACAGTAGTACATGAAACAGGTAACCTGAAAAAAATCATGTTCCTCTGTGTCCTACTGTGTCCTCCGGTGCTCCTAACGGCATCTGAAGGATTTCACTTACTGGAGGAAAACAAGGTCCGCTGCCCAGCTGCCGTCTATGAGAGCCGGCTGTCAATCACTCGCGAACTCCGACCAAACGGTCAAACTCGGCAGCGCTGATCAAATATGAATCAATATTCTGTTACTGTATTGACTATATCTCTCCTCAAATGTTCTCAGAATCATCTTGTAGTTACTGTTTAGCTGTAAAATGAGAAAGTTTGTGACGCGGCCGCCATTGTAAAATCTGTTGAAGGAAGCCAAGTTCTGGTCACATGACCGGAGCACAGCCAATAGGAACGCTCTCTCTCTCTGAAATGATCTGTGATTGGTCAAAATCTGCCGTCACCGGCTAGATTTTTCTAAAGCCTGAAAAAAGAGCCATGATGAGGAGCAGAAGTCTAGTTTTCTCTCAGACCACTTCAATTACAATATGCTGAAAGGTTATCATGGAATTTTTGCCAAATTATGCCAAAAAATTGTTGCCTACTGCCACTTTAAGCATTGCAGTGATAACACCCCAAGCCCTCTGATTCTTGTTAATATCATAATTTAAATCTGTAAAAAATCTGATCCCTCCTTTACTGCCACATAACACATTAAATAATATAATACTACTGCTACCCTGCTACTTCTATTCTTATCAGAGTGAAAAATATTTAAAAACATTTTAAATATTGAACTTAACAAATTTATTACAATTTACTGTGATATATTTATCCAGTAATTTACATAATTATTTGTTTTATTGAAGCGTCTGAGGGAGCAGAGCAGAATAAAATCTCCTTCTCTGTCCAAAGAGCGTTAGAGTCAGAGAGTCAGCTTGGACAAAGAGGAGGAAGAGGAGGATCAGAGAGAGAGGATGAAGATACAGAGAGCAGAGAATCAGACACATTCGATGTGCAGAAGAAAAGATGGAAGCTACTGCTCTGGACTGCAGGACATTATATATATAATATCATTTCTCTCCACAACCCCCACGGCCACCGATTGACCTCAGTGAAACATTTGCCCTGAGGGGAACTTCCTGTCTGAGTAGAGATGAGGTTTGGAGTTCAGACAGGAAACAGGTCTGTGAATTAGCTCAAGCTAATGCTAGCTGTGACTGTATTCTGTCTTACCTTAACTAGCTGGAGTTCAGTCACTTTGGTTTACCTCTGTTATGTATTTCTCGAAACATTTACAGGTTGTTTTGATCTATTCTTTAAACAAATGTAAAACAGTCAGATTGTGGTTTGAACTATATTTAGTTAGTGCATTTAGTCTCTGTAGGTCAGTGTACTCACCAGTGTTTGGCAGAGATTCTGCTGTGTTGTTGATAAAAACCTGCTGGATTCAGTTGAATGTCTCTTTAGAGAGAAACAGAGAGACTTGTCTCGACTGCAGCTCTGCTGTCGCTCAGACAAACTTTAACTTTCATACCAGGAAATGTGAAGCTGAAGCTCTCCTCTTTCAGTGTTGCTCCACCTCTCAGTGGCCCGTCGCCAACAGGGAGTGCTGGAGGAAGTATTCAGACCCTTTACTGAAGTAAAAGTATTAATACCACACTGTGAAAATACTCCACTAAAGTCCTGCATTCAAAATCCTTACTAAAGTAAAAGCATTTAAGTATTATCAGTCAAATGTACTTGAAGTACTTAAAGCTAAAGTATTGATAGAGCAGTAAAATGTTCCCTGTCAGTGTTTTACTATTATATCTGATGTTTCTGGATTAATATTACTGCTGCATTGAAGTGTATGTTGCATTTTAACTCCTTTATATCCTGTTGGCTAGTTTAATCTACAGCACTGCATCATGGTCTATGAGATCATCATGTGTTTGTAGCGTCGCTGTCCTGTGAGAACCACGTATCTCTAAAAAGTCAGAAAAACAGCCTGTTTTCAGCTTTTAGACGATGCATTGTCCAGCTGATCCAAGAGGCTTTTTAAAGACTTTAAGTAGCTTAAATAAGGATTTTCTCAACACATAAAGGAACACTTCATCCTTCAGTTTATCACAAACATTCAACATCAACACATCTGGAGATACGTGGTTTTCACTGGACAGGAAGGGGATGAAAACTGTAATCTGAAAAGTAACTAAAGCTGTCAGACAAATGTAGTGGAGTAAAAAGTACAATATTTACCTCTGAGATGTAGTAGAGAAGTATAAAGTAGCATGAAGTGGAAATACTCAAGTATTTTGAGGTACTTTTACTTTACTTAAGTTCAGGACTTGAGTAAATGTTAAGCAAAAAAAAAAGACAAATCCAGTGGAAACTTTCTTTGTTTTTATTCCGTTGAGGATTTGTACACTTTGTTCAGGTTATACAAACAGTCTGCAGAGAGGTGGACAATATGAAATGAAAATGCAACAGACGGTTGAGACAAAACATTTATTTTTCTCTGGTGTGTAAAACCACTGCAGCTGAATGTTTTATGATCACATTTCATTGATTCATTTTCTACCAATATGAATCAAGAATTAATCCTTTATTTACCCCTGAAAACATACCAGACAGAGATCCCTTATGTGTACATTAATTTGAAACGGTAAAAACTAAAACCCTTAAAACACCTTATTTTGAAAAACTCAAAAAAAATAAGGGGTGCATGACTTTCCCCAGTAATTTGTGCCAGTATGCAACACTTATTATATATATACAATGATCAGACAATAAAAAGTTCTTGATTTGGCACTATGTTGAATCAGAGCTCACTATATATAATATATTGTTCTGTCACAGTTCCATATATTACCTACTGTGTGGAGGTTTGTGGAAACACATACAAAACCAACACTAATCCAACGTTCACGCTACAGAAGAGAGCTGTAATAACTGTAAATCGATGTGATTATAACCAACCAACGCACTATTCATTAACTTACAAGCTTTAAAAGTGTGTGATAGTTGATCTTAACACTGCAGAGATAAAGCAGGAAATAATCTGCTTCCTGACTGTATTCAGAGGTTGTTAGAAATTAGAGAGAGACAATGTGAAATGTTTGAAACTTTGTTTTAGTTTCTGTAAACCTAGTAGTGAAAGGGTAAGGCCGACTAGGTAGGTATAATAAGCTTCATCGTTCACCTTTTCAGTCAGTAGTTTTTTGTTTTCCCTTAATTTAATGTCTTATTATGTTATTTGTTTATTTTTATGTGCATTGTTTTTGTGAAAATTGGCAATAAGAACCGAAATAAATAATTACTACTGCTACGATTACTACTACAGACTTTTAAAAAAAAATTTTCAATAGTTCTGAAGTGGAGGTGGTTCTGTAGGAATATAATATAGGTCATATTTAGTAGCGTCAGGTCAGTAGTGGATATAAAATAACAACAAAAATATGCATTTGATGCTGTTACTTATTCAGTGTTGAAGTGTTAGTGTAGGATTTACTGATTTTAAAGGACCATAATGCTTTGTAAAATAATGAAAATATTTTTTTAAAATTATAAAAAATATGTTTATAATTTCAATGCAATGTTATACATCTGTAGAATTGAAGAAATAGCAATAACCAACTATTTTGCACAAACATGTCAGCACTCAAATGTGCGTGAGCGTGCTCTTTGCGTAGATTCTGCTCTACAACAAATCCAAAATAAGAAAACATTGGTGAATGTCAGAAACTTCGTGAAAACTGTGTAAAAGGGTTTTTAGAAGAGATTTCTTAAAACCCTCTTGATCAGAATCTGATGATTCAACAATGTATACACCCTAAATCACCAATAATATACATTCATTATATTAAATTATAGAGAATATTTCTGGAGAAAATCAAATGGCTGTTCTACTCAGTGTGATTGACAGGAGAGATGATCAGAGGGGCAGAGTTTTTACCACCAAAGTTAAGACCGGGACCAAAGTATGGGTAGAGTTTCTCAGTGAAGGAGCAGCCAGTAAAGGAGTAGAAAAGAGCTGCAGCATCAACGTCATAAAATGAGACCAGACCCTCCTCATAATCCACAAACACACCCACCTTCTCAGGCTGAGACTTCATAATAGAGAGACTGACTGAAGGACCAGCAAAAGCGTAGTACTCCTTTTCATTCCTCAAACATATCGTCCAGTAACCATTCTGAGGAGTCGCTGTGATTTTTCCCTTCCTGTTGATCGACTCTCTGGCCACTCCTAAATCCCAATCAGTCTTCCCTTTAACCTGAACCTCGTAGTAAAACCTTCCTGAAGAGAAACTCTGCTTTGCTAAGACACAAGCACCAGTATCAAATCTCTCTGGGTTGTCTGGGAGATTCTTCTTTACATCACCATGTTCAACTTGTTTTCCATCATCAGACAGGATGAGGTCAGGATTTGCTGTATCAGGATCAAGTGTCACATCCACTGCAGACTGCTGGACCCTCTTCAGCTCAGCTTCAAACAGCTTCTTCATCTGTTTACTGAGCGTCTCCTCCAGCTGATTCACAGCTCTCACCACAGTCCCCTCATATGAAGGTGGACGGACGCTGACTTCTGTCCAGTCCTTGGTGGGTGGAGCAGCGTTCAGGGACGTGAAGCTTTGGAGGAGGTGGAGGTGGTCTTCAGAGCGTGAGAGCTGCTCCACCTCAGTGCTTCTCTTCTTCAGCTCAGAGATTTCCTGTTCCATCTCTTTGATGAAGCCTTCAGCCTGTTTCTCTGTCTTTCTCTGCTCTTCTTTGATCGTGTCAATGAGCTCGGCCTGGCTTCTCTCAACAGACTCCTTCAGAGCGGTGAAGACCTGAACACCATCTGCTATCTCTCTGTCTGCATCTTCCGTACTGAGCCACACTGAGTGTTTCATCTCCTGAATCTTCAGTCGTCTCTTCTGGATCATCTGCTGAATTTCAGCCTCTGTCTTCCCCAGCTCGGCCTTCTTTCCTTCATATTCTTCTTTCAGAGGAACAACATCATGTGTCTTGTGGTCTAAAACAGTGCAGAGCATGCAGACACACATCTGGTCGATCTTACAGAACAGCTCCAGCAGTTTATCGTGCTTCGTACACATCCTGCCTTCCAGGTTCTCCACAGGGTCGATCAGCTGATGTCTTTTCAGGCCTGACCTTGTCAGATGACGCTCCAGGTGAGTCTCACAGAAGGAGACCAGACACACCAGGCAGGACTTCAGGGCCTTCAGTTTGGTTCCAGTGCAGACATCACAGGGAACTTCTCCTGGTTTGGCAACTTGTTGCTCTGAGCTGCTGCTGCTGGCTTTCTGTTGAGACATTTCTACACTCTGAGGACAAAAAAAAAAAACAGTAATTACATATCTTTTGATTATTTGTGTAATAAAATCAAACACAGTCTGCTTTTGTCCCCGATGAGGGAAGGGGGTCAGAGGGCCAAGGTTTAATGTGGCAGTAGGCAGTATATTTTTGGCATTATTGGGCAAAAATTCCATAATAACCTTTCAGCATATTGTAATTCAAGTGTTCTGAGAGAAAAAATAGACTCCTGCACCTCCTCGTGGCTCTGTTTTCAGGCTTTAAAAAAATCTTTGACTTTGACCAATCACAGGTCATTTCAGAGAGAGAGAGCGTTCCTATTGGCTGTGCTCCGGTCATGTGACCGGAACTTGGAGTTCCTTCACCAGATTTCACAATGGCGGCGGCGTCACAATCTTTCTCATTTTACAGCTAAACAGTACACTACAAGATGATACTGAAAACATTTGAGGAGAGAAATAGGCATTACAGTAACAGAATATTGATTCATATTTGATCAGCGCTGCCTGGTTTAGTCCTGACCGTTTGGTCGGAGTTCCAGAGTGATCGACAGCCGGCTCTAATAGACAGCAGATGGACAGCAGACCTCAGATCAGCTCTTACTACTTGTTTTCCTCCGGTCTGTAAAATCTTGCAGATACCGTTAGGAGCACCGGAGGACACCGGAGGACACAGAGGCACATGATTTTTTTTAGGTTACCTGTTTCATGTACTACTGTCTGGATATAGTGACCGTTTTATATAATTCACTTTTTTTAATCATATTTGCTCCAATCTCGCCTACTTCAGCTTTAAGTAAGAATATAATATAATATCATTATTTATGGTGGAGGGAGGGTCATGGCTATTAGCTGCTTGTTAGTTATTCAAATAATAGTCAAAATAATAATAAAACTACAATAAACTGATCTGATGTCTTAAGCATTGCAGTGATCACATCCCAAGCCTTCTGATTCTTGTTAATATCATAATTTAAACCTGTAAAATAATAATCAAATTCCATTTTAAACCACAAAAAACACGATGTGATCCCTCCTTTACTGCCACATAACACGTTGAAAATATAATACTGCTACCCTGCTGCTTCTATTCTTATCAGAGTGAAAATATTTTAAAATATTTTTAATATTGAACTTAACACATTTATTACAATTTACTATGATATCAGTAATTTACTTTTTTATTTGTTTTATTGAAGCGTCTGAGGGAGTAGAGCAGAATAAAAATCTCCTTCTCAGTCCAAAGAGCATCACAGTCAGAGAGTCAGCTTGGACAAAGAGGAGGAAGAGGAGGATCAGAGAGAGAGGATGAAGATACAGAGAGCAGAGAATCAGACACATTCGATGTGCAGAAGAAAAGATGGAAGCTACTGCTCTAGACTGCAGGACATTATATATATAATATCATTTCTCTCCACAACCCCCACAGCCACCGATGGACCTCAGTGAAACATTTGACCTGAGGGGAACTTCCTGTCTGAGTAGAGCTGAGGTTTGGAGTTCAGACAGGAAACAGGTCTGTGAATTAGCTCAAGCTAATGCTAGCTGTGACTGTATTCTGTCTAACCTTAACTAGCCAGAGTTCAGTCACTGTGGTTTACCTCTGTTGTGTATTTCTGGAAACATTTACAGGTTGTTTTGATCTATTCTTTAAACAGATGTAAAGCAGTCAGATTGTGGTTTGAACTACATTAAGTTAGTGCATTTAGTCTCTTTAGGTCAGTGTACTCACCAGTGTTTAGCAGAGATTCTGCTGTGTTGTTGATAAAAACCTGTTGGATTCAGTTGAATGTTTCTTTATAGAAAATCAGAGAGACTTGTCTCGACTGCAGCTCTGCTGTCGCTCAGACAAACTTTAACTTTCATACCAGGAAATGTGACGGTGAAGCTCTCCTCTTTCAGTGTTGCACCACCTCTCAGTGGCCCGTCGCCAACAGGGAGTGGTGGAGGAAGTATTAAGACCCTTTACTGAAGTAAAAGTACTAATACCACACTGTGAAAATACTCCACTAAAGTCCTGCATTCAAAATCCTTACTAAAGTAAAAGCTTTTAAGTATTATCAGTCAAATGTACTTGAAGTACTTAAAGCTAAAGTATTGATAGAGCAGTAAAATGTTCCCTGTCAGTGTTTTACTATTATATCTGATGTTTCTGGATTAATATTACTGCTGCATTAAAGTGTATGTTGCATTTTAACTCCTTTATATACAGTGGGCTAGTTTAATCTAGAGCAATGCATCATGGTCTATGACATCATCATGTGTTTGTAGCGTCGCTGTCCTGTGAGAACCACGTATCTCTAAAAAGTCAGAAAAACAGCCTGTTTTCAGCTTTTTGACGATGCATTTTCCAGCTGATCCAAGGGGCTTTTTAAAGACTTTAATTAGCTTAAATAAGGATTTTCTCCACACATAAAGGAACACTTCATCCTTCAGTTTATCACAAACATTCAACATCTACACATCTGGAGATACGTGGTTTAACTGGACAGGAAGGGGATGAAAAACTGTAATCTGAAAAGTAACTAAAGCTGTCAGACAAATGTAGTGGAGTAAAAAGTACAAGATTTACCTCTGAGATGTAGTAGAGAAGTATAAAGTAGCATGAAGTGGAAATACTCAAGTATTTTGAAGTACTTTCACTTTACTTAAGTTCAGGACTTGAGTAAATGTTGACCAAAAAAATGACAAATCCAGTGGAAACTTTCTTGTTTTTATTCCGTTGAGGATTTGTACACTTTGTTCAGGTTATACAAACAGTCTGCAGAGAGGTGGACAATACGAAATGAAAATGCAACAGACGGTTGAGACAAAACATTTCTTTTTCTCTGATGTGTAAAACCACTGCAGCTGAATGTTTTATGATGACATTTCATTGATTCATTTTCTGCCAATATGAATCAAGAATTAATCCTTAATTTATCCCTAAAAACATACCAGACAGAGATCCCTTATGTGTACATTAATTTGAAACGGTAAAAACTAAAACCCTTAAAAACACCTTATTAAGAAAAAATCTTAAAAAAAGATAAGGGGTGCATGACTTTCCCCAGTAATTTGTGCCAGTATGCGACAATTATTACATTTATACAATGATCAGACAATAAAAAGTTCTTAATTTGGCACTATGTTGAATCAGAGCTCACTATATATAATGTATTGTTCTCTCACAGTTCCATATATTACCTACTGTGTGGAGGTTTGTGGAAAGGCATACAAAACCAACACTAATCCAACGTTCAAGCTACAGAAGAGAGCTGTAATAAATGTAAATCGATCTGATTATAACGAACCAACCAAACAAATATTCATTAACTTACAAGCTTTAAAAGTTTGTGATCTAGTTGATCTTAACGCTGCAGAGATAATGTACAAAGCACAAAATAATCTGCTTCCTGACTGTGGTCAGAGGCTGTTAGAAATTAGAGAGCCGATGGAAAATATTTCAAACTTTGTTTTAGTTTCTGTAAACCTAGTAGTGAAAGGGTTAAGGCTGAGTAGGTAGGTATAATAAGCTTCATCCTTCACCTTTTCAGTCAGTAGTTTTTTGTTTTCCCTTAATTTAACGTCTCATTATGTTATTTGTTTATTTTTATGTGCATTCTTTTTGGGAAAATTGTCAATAAGAACCGAAATAAATAATTACTACTACTACTACTACTTCTACTACTACTACTACTACTACTACTACAGCCTTTTAAATAGAGGTTTTTCCAATAGTTCTGAAGTGGAGGTACTTCTGTAGGAATATTATATAGGTCATATTTAGTAGCGTCAGGTCAGTAGTGGATATAAAATAACAACAAAAATATGCATTTGATGCTGTTACTTGTTCAGTTTTGAAGTGTTAGTGTAGGATTTACTGATTTTAAAAGACCATAATGCTTTGTAAAATAATGAAAATATTTTTTTTAAATTATAAAAAATATGTTTGTAATTTCAATGCACTGTTATACAACTTTAGAATTGAAGAAAATGCCAATAACCAATTATTTTGCACAAACATGTCAGCACTCAAATGTGTGTGAGCGTGCTCTTTGTGTAGATTCTGCTTGAGAACAAATCCAAAATAAGAAAACATTGGTGAATGTCAGAAACTTCGTGAAAAGTGCCTGAGAGGGTTTTAAGAAGAAATGTCTCCTTAAGAGCGGTTGGTGAATGAGGCTCATTGTTTTCTGATGATTTAACGGTCATGCAGTAATGCAGTTATAAGAATAAATTAGTCTACATTAGATAATATCAATCAGTGCTGTAAAATCTGTGTGTTGTAGTAGTAAGTAGCAATGTGACACATCAAAGAAAAATATTTACAGAAAAAAAAACAATTCATTAATCAGAATCTGATGAATCAACAATGTATACACCCTAAATCACCAATATTATGCATTCATTACATTAAATAATAGAGAATATTTCTGGAGAAAATCAAATGGTTGTTCTACTCAGTGTGATTGACAGGAGAGATGATCAGAGGGGCAGAGTTTTTACCATCAAAGTTAGGACTGGGACTAAAGTATGGGTAGAGTTTCTCAGTGAAGAAGCAGCCAGTAAAGGAGTAGATAAGAGCTGGAGCATCAACATCATAAAAGGAGACCAGACCCTCCTCATAATCCACAAACACCCCCACCTTCTCAGGCTGAGACTCTAGAGAGAGACAGACTCTAGGGTCAGCAGGAGCTTTGTACTCATTTTCATTCCTCAACCATATCATCCAGTAACCATTCTGAGGAGTCAGTTTGATTTTTCCCTTCCTATTCATCGACTCTCTGGCCACTCCTAAATCCCAATCAGTCTTCCCTTTAACCTGAACCTCGTAGTAAAACCTTCCTGAAGAGAAACTCTGCTTTGCTAAGACATTAGCACAAGTATCAAATCTCTCTGGATTGTCTGGGAAATTCTTCTTTACATCACCATGTTTAACTTGTTTTCCATCATCAGACAGGATGAGTTTGGGATGTGCTGTATCAGGATCAAGTGTCACATCCACTGCAGACTGCTGGACCCTCTTCAGCTCAGCTTCAAACAGCTTCTTCATCTGTTTACTGAGCGTCTCCTCCAGCTGATTCACAGCTCTCACCACAGTCCCCTCATATGAAGATGGACGGACGCTGACTCCTGTCCAGTCCTTGGTGGGTGGAGCAGCGTTCAGGGACGTGAAGCTTTGGAGGAGGTGGAGGTGGTCTTCAGATCGTGAGAGCTGATTCACTTCAGTGCTTCTCTTCTTCAGCTCAGAGATTTCCTGTTCCATCTCTTTGATGAAGCCTTCAGCCTGTTTCTCTGTCTTTCTCTGCTTCTCTTTGATCGTGTCGATGAGCTCGGCCTGGCTTCTCTCAACAGACTCCTTCAGAGCGGTGAAGACCTGAACACCATCTGCTATCTCTCTGTCTGCATCTTTCTTACTGAGCTCCACTGAGTGTTTCATCTCCTGAATCTTCAGTCGTCTCTTCTGGATCATCTGCTGAATTTCAGCCTCTGTTTTCCCCAGCTCGGCCTTCTTTCCTTCATATTCTTCTTTCAGAGGAACAACATCATGTGTCTTGTGGTCTAAAACAGTGCAGAGCATGCAGACACACATCTGGTCGGTCTTACAGAACAGCTCCAGCAGTTTATCGTGCTTCGTACACATCCTGCCTTCCAGGTTCTCCACAGGGTCGATCAGCTGATGTCTTTTCAGGCCCGACACTGTCAGATGAGGCTCCAGGTGAGTCTCACAGTAGGAGTCCAGACACACCAGGCAGGACTTCAGGGCCTTCAGTTTGGTTCCAGTGCAGACGTCACAGGGAACTTCTCCTGGTTTGGCAGCTTGTTGCTCTGAGCTGCTGCTGCTGTATTTCTGTTGAGCTGACTGTCTGAACTGAGCAGCCAACTCAGAGATGAAAGTATTGACCTGCAGCTCAGGTCTGGTGTTGAAAACCACGTTACAGTTGGGACACTGAAACGGGACATTAATATCCCAGTGTTGAGTGATGCAGGTTTTGCAGAAGTTGTGTCCACATGGTGTGCTGACTGGATCAGTGAACACATCCAGACAGATGGAGCACAGAAACTGATCTTCAGTCAGCAGACAGCTGGCAGCAGACATATCTACACTCTGAGGACAAAAAGCTCAACTGTAATTACATATCTTTTGTTTCAATCAGAATATAAGGAGAGTCATCCTGAATTCTGAATTTGCTGCAAGTAAACGAGAGCTCAGATGTGCAGTTCAGCGTTGGTATTTATGAGATCATCAAGCTCATGTACATTTCAAAACATCCCCTTTGACTGCCTGCAGAAAAAAATAATATTTCTCAAAATTTTACTGAAAAAATATGATATTATAATCTTTTGCCTAAATCTAATTATTAATACATTAGCAAACATTAACCTACACAGGTTTATGGGAAACAAAGAGGAGATATAATAAGATAAATCAAAGACAAACAAAACAGATAAAATCAGCATCACCCATTTCAAATGTTATCAGCCTCATAGATAAGGGTTAGAAGGGGCCTGCTACACCTACTAGTAGGTTCAGGCTGTTATCATCTATTCAAATGGTTGATTGCTGATACAAATACAAGAAGACAACGCCGACCTCTAGTGGCCGGAGTAATAACCGGTTCTTACGACGCTTGGTCGGTGCCCCTCGGCATCAGGCACCGAGGCAGCCCTTACCCTTTATCTTATCTTATGTAACGTACGTGCTTAACTAACTTACTTTACGTAACAAAAATACTTATTGGAACACAAACCACAATCTTTTCCTCAACCTAACTAAGTAAACCTAAAAACTAAGTATACCTACATTGGAAGTTTATTTTGAAAAAAACACTGTATGCATGTAACAAGCAGAATTTGTAGGTTTCCTGTGCATACGGAAGTTTATTTGGAAAAGACATTATGCAAGACACATTCAAAACTGACACTAGACGGGTATCTACAGCGTCATAGCTTCAAGCGTAGGACCAATGACCGAGCGTCGGTATTTGATGAGCTGGGAGTGAGAATGTGTTCGTAGTAAATATGACGTAATTAAAAGAAGAAGCCATGTTGCGTAGTATAAAGAGCGACAAAGTCTGCGTAGGGAGGAGGACGGGTCGGATGTATGGATGAAACAAACACGGGTCTATCATCAAGCAGACCGCTGTTTGTGTCCCATGCGAAACCAAAAGTCAGCGTTGACTTAATTTAATGTAGTTTTGTTGCGTAACTTACACACCTAACTAACGCCAGCTAGGCTACATAAGTTACCAGCCCGTTCGCACAAAAAGGCGTATAAGCGCCATGAAAAGTACGCCTTTCTTGATTTCCTCGTGTCTTTTGTACGCCATGTATCCTGTACTGACCGCAATGTAAACACATCCGTGTATAAATGCTACGGTAAGAGTTAGTGATGTAGTATAAAAAGTGAAAAAGATCACTGATGGTGGGTGGGTGAGAAGTTGGGTGAGGAGGTGGTTGAGTGGGTGGGCACAACAAACACCGGACTTTTTGGCAGGCGACCCGTGTTCGAGCCCGTTGTTGACCGGTGTTTTGGTTTGTAAGTTACGTTAGTGACGTTTGTCACGTGTTTTTTGTTTTCCGTAGTTGTTTCCGTACGTGTTTTACTTAGTTTACTTACTTATTTTAAGCCCAACCATGACGTTTTCCCTTACCCTTACTGAATTAGTTTCTTGCCTGAACCTAAGTTAACTGTGGACGTTTTCGTGGAGTACAAATGACACACGAAAACGTGCAATGTCGTGGTATTTATACGCCTTCCCGTGAGACCGGTTTGAAGTTACGTAACAAACGTAGTTATTTTAACCACGATCCTTTCCGAAACTTAACCAAGTGGTTTTGTTGTCTAAACCTAAAGTTGTTTTGTTTCATGTCACCACTTGGAAGGTGCAGTTTGGCCTGTCTGAAGTTAGAATGGTTAGAATGGTAGTGATAACCACTGATAACGCCCATTCAATTGTCAAAACAATTTTTTAAACATGTTTATTTTGGCAATAGGAGAGGGACTTACAACTTTAAATGGTTGTATTTTGTATTCACTTAAATATGATTTTTCTTTTCCAAATACATGTTTTACAGCTGTATGGTGACGAGACTCACTAAACTTGGTATCTCCCACCTCTACATTAACCTCGTTGGACTTCACGCCCCACCTTAACCTCCCACTGGACGCGGTGCATGCATGACAATAGTGAGTCCCGTAACGTAACCTTGGCAAATGAATCGTTACTGGAAGAAGTTGATGTAGCCGATGCCGCTGGCTCATCAGCAGTACAGAGATGTGCTCCCGGTGGAAAGCCACAATACCCTCATGGGTTTCCGTCGTTCCCGGGCTTCACAGTCCCTAAAGAAAAGACACCCGCCCCTCCAAATATATCTTTCATTGCATTTCAGATTGTCAGCAGCTGTCATACCCAGAGGGAACGTTGACTACACAACGGGGAACCGTCAGGGCCCGTTATATTCTAAAAAATAATATTTAAAAAATCATCAGTTCTAATTTTATTTTCACGGCCACCGTGCCAACTGATATTTTTCTGGCTGTTACAGTCTGACTGTTACAGTTTATTTACGCTAATGTTGGCTGTGTGCGCTGTAATGTGTGTGATGTGTAGGCTTATTACATTTTGTTAGTTTTGTGTGGTAGGAGGGGTGGAGGTCATGCACCCATATTCTGCTGAAGTGCACACACAGCTTGTGTGATGATGCTATTGTTTGTTAGGAGGATTTGCATTTTGCTTAAGAAATTAGCTGTTTGTTGGTGATAACTCTGGCTCCCTCCGTGCTGTTTGCTGGTTGCGTTGGCTGGACTGAGTTAGCGTCTTATTTTTGTTTCAGAGCTGGAATCTTCATCTGTAACTTTTGCAGTAGGCCGACTATAAGAGAGGACACAGTACATTGGGCTGGTAATTTGCTTTTTTCCCCGACGAGGGAAGGGGGGGTCAAAGGGCCAAGGTTTAAGAGTCACGGTTTGCTTTTAAATGTAATGGTTGGAAAAGGTCAGCCTTTGCTTTTTATTTTCTCCAATTCTACCTCCCTTTAGTGTTAATATAATATAATATCATTATTTATGGTGTAGGGAGGGTCATGGCTATGAACTGCTTATTAGTTATTCAAGTAATAGTCAAAATAATAATAAAACTACAATAAACTGATCTGATGTCTTAAAGCTGCAGTATGCGATATTGGCGCAAATATGATTTCAAAAAGTTATTTTTAGAAAACGGCCGCTATATCGTGACAGTAGTACATGAAACAGGTAACCTGAAAAAAAACATGTTCCTCTGTGTCCTACTGTGTCCTCCGGTGCTCCTAACGGCATCTGAAGGATTTCACTTACCGGAGGAAAACAAGGTCCGCTGCCAGCTGCAGTCTATGAGAGCCGGCTGTCAATCACTCGGGAACTCTGACCAAACGGTCAAACTAGGCAGCGCTGATCAAATATGAACAATATTCTGTTACTGTAATGACTATTTCTCTCCTAAAATGTTTTCAGAATCATCTTATAGTTACTGTTTAGCTGTAAAATGAGAAAGTTTGTGATGCGGCCGCCATTGTAAAATCTGTTGAAGGAAGCCAAGTTCTGGTCACATGACCGGAGCACAGCCAATAGGAACGCTCTCTCTCTCTGAAATGACCTGTGATTGGTCAAAATCTGCCGTCACGGGCTAGATTTTTCTAAAGCCTGAAAACAGAGACATGATGAGGAGCAGAAGTCTAGTTTTCTCTCAGACCACTTCAATTACAATATGCTGAGAGGTTATTATGGAATTTTTGCCAAATTATGCCGAAAAATTGTTGCCTACTACCACTTTAAGCATTGCAGTGATAACACCCCAAGCCCTCTGATTCTTGTTAATATCATAATTTTAATCTGTTAAATAATAATAGAATTCAATTTTAAACCGCAAAAAACAAAATCTGATCCCTCCTCTACTGCCACATAACACATTAAATAATATAATACTACTGCTACCCTGCTACTTCTATTCTTATCAGAGTGAAAAATATTTAAAAACATTTTAAATATTGAACTTAACAAATTTATTACAATTTACTGTGATATATTTATCCAGTAATTAACATAATTATTTGTTTTATTGAAGCGTCTGAGGGACCAGAGCAGAATAAAAATCTCCTTCTCTGTCCAAAGAGCGTTAGAGTCAGAGAGTCAGCTTGGACAAAGAGGAGGAAGAGGAGGATCAGAGAGAGAGGATGAAGATACAGAGAGCAGAGAATCAGACACATTCGATGTGCAGAAGAAAAGACGGAAGCTACTGCTCTAGACTGCAGGACATTATATATATATAATATCATTTCTCTCCACAACCACCACGGCCTCCGATGGACCTCAGTGAAACATTTGCCCTGAGGGGAACTTCCTGTCTGAGTAGAGCTGAGGTTTGGAGTTCAGACAGGAAACAGGTCTGTGAATTAGCTCGAGCTAATGCTAGCTGTGACTGGATTCTGTCTAACCTTAACTAGCAGGAGTTCAGTCACTGTGGTTTACCTCTGTTTTGTATTTCTGGAAACATTTACAGGTTGTTTTGATCTATTCTTTAAACAGATGTAAAACAGTCAGATTGTGGTTTGAACTATATTTAGTTAGTGCATTTAGTCTCTTTAGGTCAGTGTACTCACCAGTGTTTGGCAGAGATTCTGCTGTGTTGTTGATAAAAAGCTGCTGGATTCAGTTGAATGTTTCTTTAGAGAGAGAAACAGAGAGACTTGTCTCGACTGCAGCTCTGCTGTCGCTCAGACAAACTTTCACTTTCATAACAGGAAATGTGACGCAGAAGCTCTCCTCTTTCAGTGTTGCTCCACCTCTCAGTGGCCCGTCGCCAACAGGGAGTGGTGGAGGAAGTATTCAGACCCTTTACTGAAGTAAAAGTACTAATACCACACTGTGAAAATACTCCACTAAAGTCCTGCATTCAAAACCGTTACTGAAGTAAAAGCATTTAAGTAATATCAGTCAAATGTACTTGAAGTACTTAAAGTAAAAGTACTGATAGAGCAGTAAAATGTTCCTGTCAGTGTTTTACTATTATATCTGATGTTTCTGGATTAATATTACTGCTGCATTAATGTCTATGTTACATTTTAACTCCTTTATATACTGTTTGATAGTTTAATCTACAGCAATGCATCATGGTCTATAAGATCATCATGTGTTTGTAGCGTCGCTGTCCTGTGAGAACCACGTATCTCTAAAAAGTCAGAAAAACAGCCTGTTTTCAGCTTTGTGACGATGCATTTTCCAGCTGATCCAAGAGGCTTTTTAAAGACTTTATTTAGATTTAAAGAAGGATTTTCTCAACACATAAAGGAACACTTCATCCTTCAGTTTATCACAAACATTCAACATCAACACATCTGGAGATACGTGGTTTTCTCTGGACAGGAAGGGGATGAAAAACTGTAATCTGAAAAGTAACTAAAGCTGTCAGACAAATGTAGTGGAGTAAAAAGTACAATATTTACCTCTGAGATGTAGCGGAGTAGAAGTATAAAGTAGCATGAAGTGGAAATACTCAAGTATTTTGAGGTACTTTTACTTTACTTAAGTTCAGTACTTGAGTAAATGTTGACAAAAAAAAAGACAAATCCAGTGGAAACTTTCTTGTTTTAATCCGTTGAGGATTTGTACACTTTGTTCAGGTTATACAAACAGTCTGCAGAGAGGTGGACAATATGAAATGAAAATGCAACAGACGGTTGAGACAAAACATTTATTTTTCTCTGGTGTGTAAAACCACTGCAGCTGAATGGTTTATGATCGCATTTCATTGATTCATTTTCTACCAATATGATGATCAAGAATTAATCATTTATTTACCCCTGAAAACATACCAGACAGAGATCCCTTATGTGAACATCAATTTGAGACGCTAAAAACTAAAACCCTTAAAACACCTTATTTTGAAAAACTCATAAAAAAAATAAGGACTGCATGACTTTCCCCAGTAATTTGTGCCATTATGCAACACATATTATATATATACAATGATCAGACAATAAAAAGTTCTTAATTTGACACCCAGACATTTAAGGAACGAGCAAATGCTTCTTATATATGAGGAACGTTGGGCCTCATTCACCAATATCTTCCTAAGTTTTTCTTAAATTTGTTCATAAGAGAGGCCCTGTCTACATGTATATAGATATTTTTTTAAATAATCTGTCCACACGACCTTCGTTTTACAAAATATCTCCGTCCACACTCGAACGCAAAAACGACTCCAAATGCTGGCCGTAATATTTACATGTCACCACAAGTGTGATCACAAGTTAAGGTTCAAGGAATTGTGTTACCACCCTTCTCTCTCCCTTTCCTTCATCTTCATTACAGTCAGTTGGATAACAGTTATGGTTGGTGGGGGGGGGGGGGGGGGGTCTGGGATTCCTGTCATCACTCTACTGTCATCAACTGTCTCTTTACATGCATCAATGAGGAAAGGGAGGTCATTCAGGTTTATGTCCATCGCCCTTCTGAGTGCTCCAAACCTCGCCTTCAATCTCCCAAAAGCTCATTCAATCACCGTTCAGCCTCCACATGTTTAATGTGTTCCTGTTTTGGCCTCCTGTGACTGGAACATGTTTCTAATGTAAAGTAGTAATTAGTACGAGCAGTGCTAACAAAACGTCATCGTTTCCCAAACGCTCCGTTTTACACGTCCACACAGATACAAAGAAACCGGAGTTTTTTTAGAAATCTGCACTTTAGAAGACATTTTCATAAATATCTGTTTTTGTGACCCAAAACTCTTTCGTGTGGACAAGAGGCCAAAACGTAGAGGACAATATCTGTTTTTAAGAATATCTGTATACGCGTAGACAGGGCCTTAACCACAGAATAGTTCGTACATGAGTTCTTATAACTATGAATCCTATTTCCTGGTTAGTGGAAGGCGTGTGCCAGTTGATCCTAATTAGCAGGTAAACGCCCTGCCGGTCCACATAAAAGGGCATGAGACTGCAGGGCCGTGGACAATGTCTGTTTTTAAAAATATCTGTATATCTGTAGAGAATTAAAGATGGAGTCTACGATGTTGGAAAACTAGCATAATTTGAAAGTAGCATCGCCTCAGGAGCTCCGTCTAAGCCCCCCCCTCCCTTCGAAACTCCTTCCAAGGCTACGCCCCCCACACACATGCACGAGCACCGCCGCATCGTAACTACTTCACATTTTTCGTAGCTATTTCATCACTAAATTCACTTCTGAACAATGTTGAGGCGAGAAATCAACTGCGTAGATTTAGATTATTGACAGTTTTACGATGTTAGATGGCGAATCAAACATTTGCTCCACCGTTGTCGGAGTTTAGAAGCTCCACAAACTGCCGGCACAGCTAGCTAGCTCCTGCCGGGATCGCCACCTCTCGACCCGGGCAGTCACTCACATCTGGCTGGAGCTCTCTAAAGAGACCGGTCTGTAGACGAGGGGCTTTTATATCCTGGTTGACGGAGCTCGCTGGAGAGCCGGCCACAGAGCAGCAGAGTGGCGAGGGAAAGAGCCTCTGAGGGGGCAGAGAGATACCTGCTGAGACAACACAACCCTTTTTAAAGTTACTCTAATATCTGGAGGGAGATCAGTCCACTCGTTTGTTTCTGTAACTGAAAAAGCAGTTTGAGTAACGTAAATGTTGTGGATCAATGCTTTATATCCGCCGTCTTCCCTCGTTGATGATCCTGTTTGTCTGACTTCACTTTGAGCTATTAGAATAAATAGTTTAAACGTGCAGTATCTTATAAAGTAAACTAACAGAACATAAACAACTAAATCAAAGTTGTATTTTTCGATAATATGGTAATAGTGGTACGAGTTCGTGCTCGTTGTCCAGTGTTTTCAGAGCTGAGTTTTCTCTTCCATTCTCCAGTGAACGTGCGGCGGCGACGCGCTTTGAGTTCACGCTGGTGCACGCTGAGGGTAGAGTACGAGCAGGGAGACAGGGAGGCTTCTGATTGGTTCTTTACACCCGGGACCAGAGGAACTGACTGGGAGACGTTTTTACAGGATTACAGCAGCTACAGATGACGGATCTTTTCCGGCCTTTTTTCAGTGCTCATAAGAAATGGATTGCTGTCGGGGTGTAAAGACCATTTCAACCAATATAACAAAAAGTGTATACTGGATAAATCGTAGACCCCATCTTTAAGTCAAGAACGGCCGAAGGAAAGTCTAAAGAGGGTGGAGCACCGGAGCAAAGTTTATAATATTTGTTAATCGGTAAATTGATAATCAATTAAGAATGTTGAAATAGAAAGAGTGTATGAAAATACGTGTGTGATAATAAATTATGTTGGAAACCACACATCAATAATGTAAAAACATACATGTCTAAAACCATTGCAGTATTATGTTAAACTAAAGATATGTTGAATCAGAGCTCACTATATATAATGTATTGTTCTCTCACAGTTCCATATATTACCTACTGTGTGGAGGTTTGGGGAAACACATACAAAACCAACACTAATCCAACGTTCACGCTAAAGAAGAGAGCTGTAAAAACTGTAAATCGATGTGATTATAACTAACCAACCAACGCACTATTCATTAACTTACAAGCTTTAAAAGTTTGTGATCTAGTTGATCTTAACGCTGCAGAGATAAAGTACAAAGCCCGAAATAATCTCCTTCCTGACTATTCCTGAATAATCTGATTCAGAGGTTGTTAGAAATTAGAGAGAGCCGATGTGAAATGTTTGAAACTTTGTTTTAGTTTCTGTAAACCTAGTAGTGAAAGGGTTAAGGTCAACTAGGTAGGCATAATAAGCTTCATCCTTCACCTTTTCAGTCAGTTTTTTTTTTTTTTCCCTTAATTTAACATCTTATTATGTTATTTGTTTATTTTTATATGCATTCTTTTTGGAAAATTGTCAATAACAACCAAAATAAATAATTACTACTACTACAGACTTTTAAAAGAAGTTGTTCCAATTGTTCTGAAGTGGAGGTACTTCTGTAGGAATATAATATAGGTCATATTTAGTAGCGTCAGGTCAGTAGTGGATATAAAATAACAACAAAAATATGCATTTGATGCTGTTACTTTTTCAGTGTTGAAGTGTTAGAGTAGGATTTACTGATTTTAAAAGACTATAATGCTTTGTAAAATAATGAAAATATTTTTTTTTAAATTATAAACAATATTATTGTAATTTGAATCCTATGTTATACGACTGTAGAACTGAAGAAATAGCAATAACCAACTATTTTGCACAAACATGTCAGCACTCAAATATGTGTGAGCGTGCTCTTTGTGTAGATTCTGCTCTACACAAATCCAAAATAAGAAAACATTGGTGAATGTCAGAAACTTCGTGAAAACTGCGTGAGAGGATTTTAAGAAGAAATGACTTCTTAAGAACGATTGGTGAATGAGGCTCATTATTTTCTGATGATTTAACAGTCTAGCAGTAATGCAGTTATTAGAATAAATTAGACTACATTAGATAATATCAATCAGTTCTGTAAAATCTGTGTGTTGTAGTAGTAAGTAGCAATGTGACACATCAGAGAAAAACATTTACAGAAAGAAAAAAGTTATTGATCAGAATCTGATATATCAACAATGTATACAGCCTAAATCACCAATAATATACATTAATTACGTTAATGATAGAGAATATTTCTGTAGAAATCAAATGGTTGTTCTACTCAGTGTGATTGACAGGAGAGATGATCAGAGGGGCAGAGTTTTTACCTAAATAGTTAGGACAGGGACTAAAGGATGGGTAGAGTTTCTCAGTGAAGGAGCAGCCAGTAAAGGAGTAGATAAGAGCTGCAGCATCAACATCATAAAAGGAGACCAGACCCTCCTCATAATCCACAAACACCCCCACCTTCTCAGGCTGAGACTCCAGAGACAGACAGACTCTAGGTTCAGCAAGAGCCTTGTACTCATTTTCATTCCTCAACCATATCGACCAGTAACCATTCTGAGGATTCGCTGTGATTTGTCCCTTCCTGTTGATCGACTCTCTGGCCACTCCTAAATCCCACTCAGTCTTCCCTTTAACCTGAACCTCGTAGTAAAACCTTCCTGAACAGAAACTCTGCTTTGCTAAGACACAACCACAAAAATCAAATCTATCTGGGTTGTCTGGGAGATTCTTCTTTACATCACCATGTTTAACTTGTTTTCCATCATCAGACAGAATGAGTTTGGGATTTGCTGTATGAGGATCAAGTGTCACATCCACTGCAGACTGCTGGACCCTCTTCAGCTCGGCTTCAAACAGCTTCTTCATCTGTTTACTGAGCGTCTCCTTCAGCTGATTCACAGCTCTCACCACAGTCCCTTCATATGAAGGTGGACGGACGCTGACTCCTGTCCGGTCCTTGGTGGGTGGAGCAGCGTGCAGGGACGTGAAGCTTTGGAGGAGGTGGAGGTGGTCTTCAGAGCGTGAGAGCTGCTTCACCTCAGTGCTTCTCTTCTTCAGCTCAGAGATTTCCTGTTCCAGGTCTTTGATGAAGCCTTCAGCCTGTTTCTCTGTCTTTCTCTGCTTCTCTTTGATCGTGTCGATGAGCTTGACCTGCCTTCTCTCAACAGACTCCTTCAGAGCGGTGAAGACCTGAACACCATCTGCTATCTCTCTGTCTGCATCTTCCTTACTGAGCCCCACTGAGTGTTTCATCTCCTGAATCTTCAGTCGTCTCTTCTGGATCATCTGCTGAATATCAGCCTCTGTCTTCCCCAGCTCGGCCTTCTTTCCTTCATATTCTTCTTTCAGAGGAACAACATCATGTGTCTTGTGGTCTGAATAAGTGCAGAGCATGCAGACACACATCTGGTCGGTCTTACAGAACAGCTCCAGCAGTTTATCGTGCTTCGTACACATCCTGCCTTCCAAGTTCTCCACAGGGTCGATCAGCTGATGTCTTTTCAGGCCTGACCTTGTCAGATGAGGCTCCAGGTGAGTCTCACAGTAGGAGTCCAGACACACCAGGCAGGACTTCAGGGCCTTCAGTTTGGTTCCAGTGCAGACGTCACAGGGAACTTCTCCTGGTTTGGTAACTTGTTGCTCTGAGCTGCTGCTGCTGGCTTTCTGTTGAGACATTTCTACACTCTGAGGACAAAAAAAACCCAGTAATTACATATCTTTTGATTATTTGTGTAATAAAATCAAACACAGTCTGCTTTTCTCCCCGATGAAGGAAGGGGGTCAGAGGGCCAAGGTTTAATGTGGCAGTAGGCAGTATATTTTTGGCATTATTGGGCAAAAATTCCATAATAACCTTTCAGCATATTGTAATTCAAGTGTTCTGAGAGAAAAATAGACTCCTGCACCTCCTCGTGGCTCTGTTTTCAGGCTTTAAAAAAATCTTTGACTTTGGCCAATCACAGGTCATTTCAGAGAGAGAGAGAGCGTTCCTATTGGCTGTGCTCCGGTCATGTGACCGGAACTTGGAGTTCCTTCACCAGATTTCACAATGGCGGGGGCGTCACAATCTTTCTCATTTTACAGCTAAACAGTACACTACAAGATGATTCTGAAAACATTTGAGGAGAGAAATAGGCATTACAGTAACAGAATATTGATTCATATTTGATCAGCGCTGACTGGTTTAGTCCTGACCGTTTGGTCGGAGTTCCCGAGTGATCGACAGCCGGCTCTAATAGACAGCAGATGGACAGCAGACCTCAGATCAGCTCTTACTACTTGTTTTCCTCCGGTCTGTAAAATCTTGCAGATGCCGTGAGGAGCACCGGAGGACACCGGAGGACACCGGAGGACACCGGAGGACACAGAGGCACATGATTTTTTTTAAGTTACCTTTTTCATGTACTACTGTCTGGATATAGTGACCGCTTTATAAAATTAACTTTTTTTAATCATATTTGCTCCAATCTCGCCTACTTCAGCTTTAAGTAAGAATATAATATAATATCATTATTTATGGTGGAGGGAGGGTCATGGCTATTAGCTGCTTACCAGTTATTCAAATAATATTCAAAATAATAATAAAACTACTATAAACTGATCTGATGTCTTAACCATTGCAGTGATAACAACCAAAGCCCTCTGGTTCTTGTTAATATCATAATTTAAATCTGTGAAATAATAATAAAATTCCATTTTAAACCACAAAAAACACGATGTGATCCCTCCTTTACTGCCACATAACACGTTAAAATATAATACTGCTACCCTGCTGCTTCTATTCTTATCAGAGTGAAAATATTTTAAAATATTTTTTATATTGAACTTAACACATTTATTACAATTTACTGTGATATCAGTAATTTACTTTATTATTTGTTTTATTGAAGCGTCTGAGGGAGCAGAGCAGAATAAAAATCTCCTTCTCTGTCCAAAGAGCATTAGAGTCAGAGAGTCAGCTTGGACAAAGAGGAGGAAGAGGAGGATCAGAGAGAGAGGATGAAGATACAGAGAGCAGAGAATCAGACACATTCGATGTGCAGAAGAAAAGATGGAAGCTACTGCTCTGGACTGCAGGACATTATATATATAATATCATTTCTCTCCACAACCCCCACGGCCACCGATGGACCTCAGTGAAACATTTGCCCTGAGGGGAACTTCTTGTCTGAGTAGAGCTGAGGTTTGGAGTTCAGACAGGAAACAGGTCTGTGAATTAGCTCAAGCTAATGCTAGCTGTGACTGGATTCTGTTTAACCTTAACTAGCCGGAGTTCAGTCTCTGTGGTTTACCTCTGTTTTGCATTTCTGGAAACATTTACAGGTTGTTTTGATCTATTCTTTAAACAGATGTAAAACAGTCAGATTGTGGTTTGAACTATATTTAGTTAGTGCATTTAGTCTCTGTAGGTCAGTGTACTCACCAGTGTTTGGCAGAGATTCTGCTGTGTTGTTGATAAAAAGCTGCTGGATTCAGTTGAATGTTTCTTTAGAGAGAAAAACAGAGAGACTTGTCTCGACTGCAGCTCTGCTGTCGCTCAGACAAACTTTCACTTTCATAACAGGAAATGTGACGGTGAAGCTCTCCTCTTTCAGTGTTGCTCCACCTCTCAGTGGCCCGTCGCCAACAGGGAGTGGTGGAGGAAGTATTCAGACCCTTTACTGAAGTAAAAGTACTAATACCACACTGTGAAAATACTCCACTAAAGTCCTGCATTCAAAACCGTTACTGAAGTAAAAGCATTTAAGTAATATCAGTCAAATGTACTTGAAGTACTTAAAGTAAAAGTACTGATAGAGCAGTAAAATGTTCCCTGTCAGTGTTTTACTATTATATCTGATGTTTCTGGATTAATATTACTGCTGCATTGAAGTGTATGTTACATTTTAACTCCTTTATATACTGTTTGATAGTTTAATCTACAGCAATGCATCATGGTCTATAAGATCATCATGTGTTTGTAGCGTCGCTGTCCTGTGAGAACCACGTATCTCTAAAAAGTCAGAAAAACAGCCTGTTTTCAGCTTTTTGACGATGCATTTTCCAGCTGATCCAAGAGGCTTTTTAAAGACTTTATTTAGATTTAAAGAAGGATTTTCTCAACACATAAAGGAACACTTCATCCTTCAGTTTATCACAAACATTCAACATCAACACATCTGGAGATACGTGGTTTTCACTGGACAGGAAGGGGATGAAAAACTGTAATCTGAAAAGTAACTAAAGCTGTCAGACAAATGTAGTGGAGTAAAAAGTACAAAATTTACCTCTGAGATGTAGTAGAGAAGTATAAAGTAGCATGAAGTGGAAATACTCAAGTATTTTGAGGTATTTTTACTTAACTTAAGTTCAGTACTTGAGTAAATGTTGACCAAAAAAAAAGACAAATCCAGTGGAAACTTTCTTTGTTGTTATTCCGTTGAGGATTTGCTCACTTTGTTCAGGTTATACAAACAGTCTGCAGAGAGGTGGACAATATGAAATGAAAATGCAACAGACGGTTGAGACAAAACATTTATTTTCCTCTGGTGTGTAAAACCACTGCAGCTGAATGTTTCATGATCACATTTCATTGATTCATTTTCTACAAATATGAATCAAGAATTAGTCCTTTATTTACCCATGAAAACATACCAGACAGAGATCCCTTATGTGAACATCAATTTGAGACGCTAAAAACTAAAACCCTTAAAACACCTTATTTTGAAAAACTCATAAAAAAAATAAGGACTGCATGACTTTCCCCAGTAATTTGTGCCATTATGCAACACATATTATATATATACAATGATCAGACAATAAAAAGTTCTTAATTTGACACCCAGACATTTAAGGAACGTGCAAATGCTTCTTATATATGAGGAACGTTGGGCCTCATTCACCAATATCTTCCTAAGTTTTTCTTAAATTTGTTCATAAGAGAGGCCCTGTCTACATGTATATAGATATTTTTTTAAATAATCTGTCCACACGACCTTCGTTTTACAAAATATCTCCGTCTACACTCGAACGCAAAAACGACTCCAAATGCTGGCCGTAATATTTACATGTCACCACAAGTGTGATCACAAGTTAAGGTTCAAGGAATTGTGTTACCACCCTTCTCTCTCCCTTTCCTTCATCTTCATTACAGTCAGTTGGATAACAGTTATGGTTGGTGGGGGGGGGGGGGGGGGTCTGGGATTCCTGTCATCACTCTACTGTCATCAACTGTCTCTTTACATGCATCAATGAGGAAAGGGAGGTCATTCAGGTTTATGTCCATCGCCCTTCTGAGTGCTCCAAACCTCGCCTTCAATCTCCCAAAAGCTCATTCAATCACCGTTCAGCCTCCACATGTTTAATGTGTTCCTGTTTTGGCCTCCTGTGACTGGAACATGTTTCTAATGTAAAGTAGTAATTAGTACGAGCAGTGCTAACAAAACGTCATCGTTTCCCAAACGCTCCGTTTTACACGTCCACACAGATACAAAGAAACCGGAGTTTTTTTAGAAATCTGCACTTTAGAAGACATTTTCATAAATATCTGTTTTTGTGACCCAAAACTCTTTCGTGTGGACAAGAGGCCAAAACGTAGAGGACAATATCTGTTTTTAAGAATATCTGTATACGCGTAGACAGGGCCTTAACCACAGAATAGTTCGTACATGAGTTCTTATAACTATGAATCCTATTTCCTGGTTAGTGGAAGGCGTGTGCCAGTTGATCCTAATTAGCAGGTAAACGCCCTGCCAATCCCCATAAAAGGGCATGAGACTGCAGGGCCGTGGACAATGTCTGTTTTTAAAAATATCTGTATATCTGTAGAGAATTAAAGATGGAGTCTACGATGTTGGAAAACTAGCATAATTTGAAAGTAGCATCGCCTCAGGAGCTCCGTCTAAACCCCCCCCCTCCCTTCGAAACTCCTTCCAAGGCAACGCCCACCACACACATGCACGAGCACCGCCGCATCGTAACTACTTCACATTTTTCGTAGCTATTTCATCACTAAATTCACTTCTGAACAATGTTGAGGCGAGAAATCAACTGCGTAGATTTAGATTATTGACAGTTTTACGATGTTAGATGGCGAATCAAACATTTGCTCCACCGTTGTCGGAGTTTAGAAGCTCCACAAACTGCCGGCACAGCTAGCTAGCTCCTGCCGGGATCGCCACCTCTCGACCCGGGCAGTCACTCACATCTGGCTGGAGCTCTCTAAAGAGACCGGTCTGTAGACGAGGGGCTTTTATATCCTGGTTGACGGAGCTCGCTGGAGAGCCGGCCACAGAGCAGCAGAGTGGCGAGGGAAAGAGCCTCTGAGGGGGCAGAGAGATACCTGCTGAGACAACACAACCCTTTTTAAAGTTACTCTAATATCTGGAGGGAGATCAGTCCACTCGTTTGTTTCTGTAACTGAAAAAGCAGTTTGAGTAACGTAAATGTTGTGGATCAATGCTTTATATCCGCCGTCTTCCCTCGTTGATGATCCTGTTTGTCTGACTTCACTTTGAGCTATTAGAATAAATAGTTTAAACGTGCAGTATCTTATAAAGTAAACTAACAGAACATAAACAACTAAATCAAAGTTGTATTTTTCGATAATATGGTAATAGTGGTACGAGTTCGTGCTCGTTGTCCAGTGTTTTCAGAGCTGAGTTTTCTCTTCCATTCTCCAGTGAACGTGCGGCGGCGACGCGCTTTGAGTTCACGCTGGTGCACGCTGAGGGTAGAGTACGAGCAGGGAGACAGGGAGGCTTCTGATTGGTTCTTTACACCCGGGACCAGAGGAACTGACTGGGAGACGTTTTTACAGGATTACAGCAGCTACAGATGACGGATCTTTTCCGGCCTTTTTTCAGTGCTCATAAGAAATGGATTGCTGTCGGGGTGTAAAGACCATTTCAACCAATATAACAAAAAGTGTATACTGGATAAATCGTAGACCCCATCTTTAAGTCAAGAACGGCCGAAGGAAAGTCTAAAGAGGGTGGAGCACCGGAGCAAAGTTTATAATATTTGTTAATCGGTAAATTGATAATCAATTAAGAATGTTGAAATAGAAAGAGTGTATGAAAATACGTGTGTGATAATAAATTATGTTGGAAACCACACATCAATAATGTAAAAACATACATGTCTAAAACCATTGCAGTATTATGTTAAACTAAAGATATGTTGAATCAGAGCTCACTATATATAATGTATTGTTCTCTCACAGTTCCATATATTACCTACTGTGTGGAGGTTTGTGGAAACACATACAAAACCAACACTAATCCAACGTTCACGCTACAGAAGAGAGCTGTAAAAACTGTAAATCGATGTGATTATAACTAACCAACCAACGCACTATTCATTAACTTACAAGCTTTAAAAGTTTGTGATCTAGTTGATCTTAACGCTGCAGAGATAAAGTACAAAGCCCGAAATAATCTCCTTCCTGACTATTCCTGAATAATCTGATTCAGAGGTTGTTAGAAATTAGAGAGAGCCGATGTGAAATGTTTGAAACTTTGTTTTAGTTTCTGTAAACCTAGTAGTGAAAGGGTTAAGGTCAACTAGGTAGGCATAATAAGCTTCATCCTTCACCTTTTCAGTCAGTTTTTTTTTTTTTTCCCTTAATTTAACATCTTATTATGTTATTTGTTTATTTTTATATGCATTCTTTTTGGAAAATTGTCAATAACAACCAAAATAAATAATTACTACTACTACAGACTTTTAAAAGAAGTTGTTCCAATTGTTCTGAAGTGGAGGTACTTCTGTAGGAATATAATATAGGTCATATTTAGTAGCGTCAGGTCAGTAGTGGATATAAAATAACGCAAAAAAAGATGCATTTGATGCTGTTACTTTTTCAGTGTTGAAGTGTTAGAGTAGGATTTACTGATTTTAAAAGACTATAATGCTTTGTAAAATAATGAAAATATTTTTTTTTAAATTATAAACAATATTATTGTAATTTGAATCCTATGTTATACGACTGTAGAACTGAAGAAATAGCAATAACCAACTATTTTGCACAAACATGTCAGCACTCAAATATGTGTGAGCGTGCTCTTTGTGTAGATTCTGCTCTACACAAATCCAAAATAAGAAAACATTGGTGAATGTCAGAAACTTCGTGAAAACTGCGTGAGAGGATTTTAAGAAGAAATGACTTCTTAAGAACGATTGGTGAATGAGGCTCATTATTTTCTGATGATTTAACAGTCTAGCAGTAATGCAGTTATTAGAATAAATTAGACTACATTAGATAATATCAATCAGTTCTGTAAAATCTGTGTGTTGTAGTAGTAAGTAGCAATGTGACACATCAGAGAAAAACATTTACAGAAAGAAAAAAGTTATTGATCAGAATCTGATATATCAACAATGTATACAGCCTAAATCACCAATAATATACATTAATTACGTTAATGATAGAGAATATTTCTGTAGAAATCAAATGGTTGTTCTACTCAGTGTGATTGACAGGAGAGATGATCAGAGGGGCAGAGTTTTTACCTAAATAGTTAGGACAGGGACTAAAGGATGGGTAGAGTTTCTCAGTGAAGGAGCAGCCAGTAAAGGAGTAGATAAGAGCTGCAGCATCAACATCATAAAAGGAGACCAGACCCTCCTCATAATCCACAAACACCCCCACCTTCTCAGGCTGAGACTCCAGAGACAGACAGACTCTAGGTTCAGCAAGAGCCTTGTACTCATTTTCATTCCTCAACCATATCGACCAGTAACCATTCTGAGGATTCGCTGTGATTTGTCCCTTCCTGTTGATCGACTCTCTGGCCACTCCTAAATCCCACTCAGTCTTCCCTTTAACCTGAACCTCGTAGTAAAACCTTCCTGAACAGAAACTCTGCTTTGCTAAGACACAACCACAAAAATCAAATCTATCTGGGTTGTCTGGGAGATTCTTCTTTACATCACCATGTTTAACTTGTTTTCCATCATCAGACAGAATGAGTTTGGGATTTGCTGTATGAGGATCAAGTGTCACATCCACTGCAGACTGCTGGACCCTCTTCAGCTCGGCTTCAAACAGCTTCTTCATCTGTTTACTGAGCGTCTCCTTCAGCTGATTCACAGCTCTCACCACAGTCCCCTTCATATGAAGGTGGACGGACGCTGACTCCTGTCCGGTCCTTGGTGGGTGGAGCAGCGTGCAGGGACGTGAAGCTTTGGAGGAGGTGGAGGTGGTCTTCAGAGCGTGAGAGCTGCTTCACCTCAGTGCTTCTCTTCTTCAGCTCAGAGATTTCCTGTTCCAGCTCTTTGATGAAGCCTTCAGCCTGTTTCTCTGTCTTTCTCTGCTTCTCTTTGATCGTGTCGATGAGCTCGGCCTGGCTTCTCTCAACAGACTCCTTCAGAGCGGTGAAGACCTGAACACCATCTGCTATCTCTCTGTCTGCATCTTCCTTACTGAGCCCCACTGAGTGTTTCATCTCCTGAATCTTCAGTCGTCTCTTTTGGATCATCTGCTGAATTTCAGCCTCTGTCTTCCCCAGCTCGGCCTTCTTTCCTTCATATTCTTCTTTCAGAGGAACAACATCATGTGTCTTGTGGTCTGAATAAGTGCAGAGCATGCAGACACACATCTGGTCGGTCTTACAGAACAGCTCCAGCAGTTTATCGTGCTTCGTACACATCCTGCCTTCCAGGTTCTCCACAGGATCGATCAGCTGATGTCTTTTCAGACCTGATGTTGTCATATGAGGCTCCAGGTGAGTCTCACAGTAGGAGTCCAGACACACCAGGCAGGACTTCAGGGCCTTCAGTTTGGTTCCAGTGCAGACGTCACAGGGAACTTCTCCTGGTTTGGCAGCTTGTTGCTCTGAGCTGCTGCTGCTGCTGGCTTTCTGTTGAGACATTTCTACACTCTGAGGACAAACAAAAAACAGTAATTACATATCTTTTGATTATTTGTGTAATAAAATCAAACACAGTCTGCATTTCTCCCCGATGAAGGAAGGGGGTCAGAGGGCCAAGGTTTAATGTGGCAGTAGGCAGTATATTTTTGGCATTATTGGGCAAAAATTCCATAATAACCTTTCAGCATATTGTTATTCAAGTGTTCTGAGAGGAAACTAGACTCCTGCACCTCCTCGTGGCTCTGTTTTCAGGCTTTTAAAAAATCTTTGACTTTGACAAATCACAGGTCATTTCAGAGAGAGAGAGAGCGTTCCTATTGGCTGTGCTCCGGTCATGTGACCGGAACTTGGGGTTCCTTCACCAGATTTCACAATGGCGGCGGCGTCACAATCTTTCTCATTTTACAGCTAAACAGTACACTACAAGATTATTCTGAAAACATTTGAGGAGAGAAATAAGCATTACAGTAACAGAATATTGATTCATATTTGATCAGCGCTGACTGGTTTAGTCCTGACCGTTTGGTCGGAGTTCCAGAGTGATCGACAGCCGGCTCTAATAGACAGCAGATGGACAGCAGACCTCAGATCAGCTCTTACTACTTGTTTTCCTCCGGTCTGTAAAATCTTGCAGATGCCGTTAGGAGCACCGGAGGACACCGGAGGACACCGGAGGACACCGGAGGACACAGAGGCACATGATTTGTTTTAGGTTACCTGTTTCATGTACTACTGTCTGGATATAGTGACCGTTTTATAAAATTTACTTTTTTTAATCATAATTGCTCCAATCTTGCCTACTTCAGCTTTAAGTAAGAATATAATATAATATCATTATTTATGGTGGAGGGAGGGTCATGGCTATTAGCTGCTTGTTAGTTATTCAAATAATATTCAAAATAATAATAAAACTACTATAAACTGATCTGATGTCTTAAGCATTGCAGTGATAACAACCACAGCCCTCTGGTTCTTGTTAATATCATAATTTAAACCTGTAAAATAATAATCAAATTCCATTTTAAACTACAAAAAACACGATGTGATCCCTCCTTTACTGCCCCATAACACATTAAAAATATAATACTGCTACCCTGCTGCTTCTATTCTTATCAGAGTGAAAATATTTTAAAATATTTTTAATATTGAACTTAACACATTTATTACAATTTACTGTGATATCAGTAATTTACTTTATTATTTGTTTTATTGAAGCGTCTGAGGGAGCAGAGCAGAATAAAAATCTCCTTCTCTGTCCAAAGAGCGTTAGAGTCAGAGAGTCAGCTTGGACAAAGAGGAGGAAGAGGAGGATCAGAGAGAGAGGATGAAGATACAGAGAGCAGAGAATCAGACACATTCGATGTGCAGAAGAAAAGATGGAAGCTACTGCTCTGGACTGCAGGACATTATATATATAATATCATTTCTCTCCACAACCCCCACGGCCACCGATGGACCTCAGTGAAACATTTGCCCTGAGGGGAACTTCCTGTCTGAGTAGAGCTGAGGTTTGGAGTTCAGACAGGAAACAGGTCTGTGAATTAGCTCAAGCTAATGCTAGCTGTGACTGTATTCTGTCTAACCTTAACTAGCCGGAGTTCAGTCACTGTGGTTTACCTCTGTTTTGTATTTCTTGCAACATTTCCAGGTTGTTTTGATCTATTCTTTAAACAGATGTAAAACAGTCAGATTGTGGTTTGAACTATATTTAGTTAGTGCATTTAGTCTCTGTAGGTCAGTGTACTCACCAGTGTTTGGCAGAGATTCTGCTGTGTTGTTGATAAAAAGCTGCTGGATTCAGTTGAATGTTTCTTTAGAGAGAAACAGAGAGACTTGTCTCGACTGCAGCTCTGCTGTCGCTCAGACAAACTTTCACTTTCATACCAGGAAATGTGACGCAGAAGCTCTCCTCTTTCAGTGTTGCTCCACCTCTCAGTGGCCCAGCAACAGGGAGTGGTGGAGGAAGTATTCAGACCCTTTACTGAAGTACAAGTACTAATACCACACTGTGAAAATACTCCACTAAAGTCCTGCATTCAAAATCCTTACTGGAGTTAAAGTATTTCAGTATTATCAGTCAAATGTACTTGAAGTACTTAAAGTAAAAGTACTGATAGAGCAGTAAAATGTTCCTGTCCTGGATTAATATTACTGCTGCATTAATGTGTATGTTGCATTTTAACTCCTTTATATACTGTTGGATAGTTTAATCTACAGCAATGCATCATGGTCTATAAGATCATCATGTGTTTGTAGCGTCGCTGTCCTGTGAGAACCACGTATCTCTAAAAAGTCAGAAAAACAGCCTGTTTTCAGCTTTGTGACGATGCATTTTCCAGCTGATCCAAGAGGCTTTTTAAAGACTTTATTTAGCTTTAGAAGGATTTTCTCAACACATAAAGGAACACTTCATCCTTCAGTTTATCACAAACATTCAACATCAACACATCTGGAGATACGTGGTTTTCACTGGACAGGAAGGGGATGAAAAACTGTAATCTGAAAAGTAACTAAAGCTGTCAGACAAATGTAGTGGAGTAAAAAGTACAATATTTACCTCTGAGATGTAGCAGAGTAGAAGTATAAAGTAGCATGAAGTGGAAATACTCAAGTATTTTGAGGTATTTTTACTTTACTTAAGTTCAGTACTTGAGTAAATGTTGACCAAAAAAAAAGACAAATCCAGTGGAAACTTTCTTTGTTTTTATTCCGTTGAGGATTTGCTCACTTTGTTCAGGTTATACAAACAGTCTGCAGAGAGGTGGACAATATGAAATGAAAATGCAACAGACGGTTGAGACAAAACATTTATTTTCCTCTGGTGTGTAAAACCACTGCAGCTGAATGTTTTATGATCACATTTCATTGATTCATTTTCTACAAATATGAATCAAGAATTAGTCCTTTATTTACCCATGAAAACATACCAGACAGAGATCCCTTATGTGAACATCAATTTGAGACGCTAAAAACTAAAACCCTTAAAACACCTTATTTTGAAAAACTCATAAAAAAAATAAGGACTGCATGACTTTCCCCAGTAATTTGTGCCAGTATGCAACACATATTATATACATACAATGATCAGACAATAAAAAGTTCTTAATTTGACACCCAGACATTTAAGGAACGTGCAAATGCTTCTTATATATGAGGAATGTTGGGCCTCATTCACCAATATCTTCCTAAGTTTTTCTTAAATTTGTTCATAAGAGAGGCCCTGTCTACATGTATATAGATATTTTTTTAAATAATCTGTCCACACGACCTTCGTTTTACAAAATATCTCCGTCCACACTCGAACGCAAAAACGACTCCAAATGCTGGCCGTAATATTTACATGTCACCACAAGTGAGATCACAAGTTAAGGTTCAAGGAATTGTGTTACCACCCTTCTCTCTCCCTTTCCTTCAGCTTCATTACAGTCAGTTGGATAACAGTTATTGTTGGGGGGGGGGGCTGGGATTCCTGTCATCACTCTGCTGTCATCAACTGTCTCTTTACATGCATCAATGAGGAAAGGGAGGTCATTCAGGTTTATGTCCATCGCCCTTCTGAGTCCTCCAAACCTCGCCTTCAATCGCCCAAAAGCTCATTCAATCACCGTTCAGCCTCCACATGTTTAATGTGTTCCTGCTTTGGCCTCCTGTGACTGGAACATGTTTCTAATGTAAAGTAGTAATTAGTCCGAGCAGTGCTAACAAAATGTCATCGTTTCCCAAACGCTCCGTTTTACACGTCCACACAGATACAAAGAAACCGGAGTTTTTAAAAATCTGCGCCTTAGAAGACATTTTCAAAAATATGTTTTTGTGACCAAAAACTCTTTTGTGTTGATGAGAGGCCAAAACGTAGAGGACAATATCTGTTTTTAAAAATATCTGTATAAGTGTAGACAGGGCCTTAACCACAGAATAGTTCGTACATGTGTTCTTATAACTATGAATCTCATTTCCTGGTTAGTTGAAGGCGTGTGCCAGTTGATCCAATTAGCAGGTAAACGCCCTGCCAATCCCCATAAAAGGGCATGAGACTGGTGTGCACACAGAGATTAAAAAGAGGGAATTAAGTCAAGAACGGCCGAAGGAAAGTCTAAAGAGGGTGGAGCACCGGACCAAAGTTTATAATATTTGGTAATTGGCAAATCAATAATCAAGTAAAAATGATGTTGAAATAGAAAGAGTGTATGAAAATACATTTGTGATCAAAAAAATTATGTTGGAAACCACACATCAATAATGTAAAAACATGCATGTCTAAAACCACTGCAGTATTATATAAAACTAAAGATATGTTGAATCAGAGCTCACTATATATGATGTATTGTTCTCTCACAGTTCCATATATTACCTACACTCTAAGAAAAATCCGTAAAAATACAGGCCAGTGTACCATGTTAATATGAAGGAATTTTCTGTTTCGATTTTTCAAAGGAATCTTACCCGTATTTTTAAATACACATTGCATTGTGGGAGACAAGAGCCTCCGCTAGCGCGAAAGTTAGTGGAGGCAGAGACCATCACACATGGCAAAGTTTGGTTCAAATTTGTGATTTGGAGAAACCTTTCTCACACTTCTGTAGTAAAAAATCAACAATTAATATCTAAACTGATGATCTTAAAATGATCTTAACGTTAGCTCAGTATCGTTTTAGTTGGAAAGCTGTTTTGTTGTTTAGTTCAGCTGTTGTCGAACATTAACGTTACCAGATATGCCAGGAATATTTTGCTGACTCATTTTGAGACTAACTCAAGTTTGGTATTGTAATTAACATTTTATCAAAGCTCATATTTTCGACTTCAGTGGACGTCAAGTAGAGTTAGCCCCGGTTTTAGCCTCAGGCGGACCGATAGGTAACGTACAAATGCTAGCGTTAGCCTCTGTTTTCCCTCCAGAATGTAAAGATTGGGCCTGCTATTGGCTCGGTACGGAGGATATACTGTAAATCAACAGAAATTTCCGTTTTAGGGTTGAAGATAATGTCCGTAAACTTAACAGAAAATGTACTGGTAATTATCTGCCAGGACATTATCTGTTTTTCTACGGATTTTTTTCTTAGAGTGTACTGTGTGGAGGTTTGTGGAAACACATACAAAACCAACACTAATCCAACGTTTACGCTACAGAAGAGAGCTGTAATAACTGTAAATCGATCTGATTATAACGAACCAACCAACGCACTATTCATTAACTTACAAGCTTTAAAAGTTTGTGATCTAGTTGATCTTAACACTGCAGAGATAATGTACAAAGCACAAAATAATCTGCTTCCTGACTGTATTCAGAGGTTGTTAGAAATTAGAGAGAGCCGATGTGAAATGTTTGAAACTTTGTTTTAGTTTCTGTAAACCTAGTAGTGAAAGGGTTAAGGCCGACTAGGTAGGTATAATAAGCTTCATCCTTCACCTTTTCAGTCAGTAGCTTTTTGTTTCGCCCTTAATTTAACGTCTTATTATGTTATTTGTTTATTTTTATGTGCATTCTTTTTGGAAAATTGCCCATAAAAAAAACAAAATCAATGACTATTACTACTGCTAGAAAACTTTTAAAAAACGTTTTTCAATAGTTCTGAAGTGGAGGTACTTCTGTAGGAATATAATATAGGTGTTATTTAGTAGCGTCAGGTCAGTAGTGGATATAAAATAACACAAAAAATATAGTTTCTATATTTTTTTAGTTTACTGATTTTAAAAGACCATAATGCTTTGTAAAATAATGAAAATAATGATTTAAAATTATTAAAAAAATATTATTGAAATTTGAATCCTATGTTATACAACTGTATAATTGAAGAAAACACAATCACCAATTATTTTGCACAAACATGTCAGCACTCAAATGTGCTTGTGTAGATTCTGCTCTACAACAAATCCAAAATAAGAAAACATTGGTGAATGTCAGAATCTTCGTGAAAACTGCGTAAGAGGGTTTTAAGAAGAAATGTCTTCTTAAGAACGGTTGGTGAATGAGGCTCATTGTTTTCTGATGATTTAACAGTCTTGCAGTAATGCCGTTATTAGAATAAATTAGACTACATTAGATCATATCAATCAGTGCTGTAAAATCTGTGTGTTGTAGTAGTAAGTAGCAATGTGACACATCAAAGAAAAATGTTTACAGAAAAAAAGTCATTGATCAGAATCTGATGAATCAACAATGCATACACCCTAAATCTCCAATAATATACATTCATTACATGAAATGATGGAGAATATTTCTGTAGAAAATCAAATGGTTGTTCTACTCAGTGTGATTGACAGGAGAGATGATCAGAGGGGCAGAGTTTAAACCTCCATTCTTAACACTAGGACCAAGGAATGGGTAGAGTTTCTCAGTGAAGGAGCAGCCAGTAAAGGAGTAGATAAGAGCTGCAGAATCAACATCATAAAAGGAGACCAGACCCTCCTCATAATCCACAAACACCCCCACCTTCTCAGGCTGAGACTTCAGAGAGAGACGGACTGGAGGGCTAGTACAAGCTTTGTACTCATTTTCATTCCTCAAACATATCATCCAGTAACCATTCTGAGGAGTCAGTGTGATTTTTCCCTTCCTGTTGATCAGCTCTCTGGCCACTCCTAATTCCCACTCAGTGGTCCCTTTAACATGAACCTCGTAGTAAAACCTTCCTGAAGAGAAACTCTGCTTTGTTAAGACATTAGCCCATCTATCAAATCTCTCTGGGTTGTCTGGGAGATTCTTCTTTACATCACCAAGATATACTTGTTTTCCATCATCAGATAGAATGAGCCAGCCATTTGCTGTATCAGGATCAAGTGTCACATCCACTGCAGACTGCTGGACCCTCTTCAGCTCGGCTTCAAACAGCTTCTTCATCTGTTTACTGAGCGTCTCCTCCAGCTGATTCACAGCTCTCCTCACAGTCCCCTCATATGAAGGTGGACGGACGCTGACTTTGCTCCAGTCCTTGGTGGGTGGAGCAGCGTTCTGGGACGTGAAGCTTTGGAGGAGGTGGAGGTGATCTTCAGAGCGTGAGAGTTGCTGCACCTCAGTGCTTCTCTTCTTCAGCTCAGAGATTTCCTGTTCCAGCTCTTTGATGAAGCCTTCAGCCTGTTTCTCTGTCTTTCTCTGCTTCTCTTTGATCGTGTCGATGAGCTCGACCTGGCTTCTCTCAACAGACTCCTTCAGAGCGGTGAAGACCTGAACACCATCTGCTATCTCTCTGTCTGCATCTTCCTTACTGAGCCCCACTGAGTGTTTCATCTCCTGAATCTTCAGTCGTCTCTTCTGGATCATCTGCTGAATTTCAGCCTCTGTCTTCCCCAGCTCAGCCTTCTTTCCTTCAAATCCTTCTTTCAGAGGAACAACATCATGTGTCTTGTGGTCTAAAACAGTGCAGAGCATGCAGACACACATCTGGTCGGTCTTACAGAACAGCTCCAGCAGTTTATCGTGCTTCGTACACATCCTGCCTTCCAGGTTCTCCACAGGGTCGATCAGCTGATGTCTTTTCAGGCCTGATCTTGTCAGATGAGGCTCCAGGTGAGTCTCACAGTAGGAGTCCAGACACACCAGGCAGGACTTCAGGGCCTTCAGTTTGGTTCCAGTGCAGACGTCACAGGGAACTTCTCCTGGTTTGGCAGCTTGTTGCTCTGAGCTGCTGCTGCTGGCTTTCTGTTGAGCTGACTGTCTGAACTGAGCAGCCATCTCAGAGATGAAAGTATTGACCCGCAGCTCAGGTCTGGTGTTGAAAAGCTCTTTACAGTTGGGACACTGAAACGGGACATTAACATCCCAGTGTTGAGTGATGCAGTTTTTACAGAAGTTGTGTCCACATGGTGTGGTGATTGGATCAGTGAACACATCCAGACAGATGGAGCACAGAAACTGATCTTCAGTCAGCAAACAGCTGGCAGCAGACATATCTACACTCTGAGGACAAAAAACAAAACGGTAATTACATATCTTTTGTTTCAATCAGAATATAAGGAGAGTCATCCTGAATCGAAGGAAGTGAAGGAGAGCCCAGATGTGCAGTTCAGCGTTGGTATTCATGAGATCATCAAGCTCATGTACATTTCAAAACATTCCCTTTGACTGCCTGCAGAAAAAAATACTAATTCTCAAAATGTTACTCAAAAAATATGATATTATAATCTTGAGCCTGAATCTAATTATGAATACATTAGCAAACATTTACTTACGCAGGTTTATGGGAAACAAAGAGGACATATAATAAGATATAACAAAGACACACAAAACAGATAAAATCAGCGTCACCCACTTCAAATGTTTTAAGCCAATTGAAAGGGTGTTATCAACCTCATAGATAAGGGTTAGAAGGGGCCTGCTACACCTAATAGTAGTTATCATCTATTCACATGGTTGATCATTGATACAAATACAAGAAGACAACGCCGACCTCTAGTGGCCGGAGTAATAACCAATTCTTACGACACTTGGTCGGTGCCCCTCAGCATCTCATACCGACGCACCGAGGCACCCGTAAACTTTTATCTTATCTTTTGTTATGTGACGTACGTGCTTAACTAACTTATTTTATGTAATAAAAATACTTATTTTCACACAAACCACAATCTTTTTCTCAACCTAACCAAGTAAACCTAAAAACTAAGTATACCTACATTGGAAGTTTATTTTGAAAAGACACTGTATGCATGTAACAAGCAGAAACTGTACGTTTCCTGTGAATACGGAAGTTTATTTTGAAAAGACATTATGCAAGTAACGAGAGGAAACTGACACGGCGTCACTGACACATTCAAAACTAACACTAGACGGGTATTTACAGAGTCATAGTTTGAAGCGTAGGACCACTGACTGAGAGTCGGTATTTGATGAGTTGGAAGTGAGAATGTGTTCGTAGTAATTATGACGTAATTAAAGGAAGAAGCCATGTTGCGTAGTATAAAGAGTGACAAAGTCTGCGTAGGGAGGAGGACGGGGTGGATGGATGGATTAAACAAACACGGGTCTATCACCAAGCAGACCGCTGTTTGTGTCCCGTGTGAAACCAAAAGTCAGCGATGACTTAATTTACCGTAGTTTTGTTGCGTAACTTACATACCTAACTAACAGCAGCTAGGCTACATAAGTTACCAGCCTGTTCGCACAAAAAGGCGTATAAATGCCATGAAAAGTACACCTTTCTTGATTTACGCGTGTCTTTTGTATGCCATGTATCCTGTACTGACCGCAATGTAAACACATCCGTGTATAAATGCTACGGTAAGAGTTAGTGATGTAGTATAAAAAGTGAAAAAGATGGTGGGTGGGTGAGGAGGTGGTTGAGTGGGTGGGCACAATAAACACCGGACTTTTTGGCAGGCGACCCGTGTTCGAGCCCGTTGTTGACCGGTGTTTTGTTTTGTAAGTTACGTTAGTGACGTTTGTCAAGTGTTTTTTGTTTTCCGTAGTTCTTTCCGTACGTGTTTTACTTAGTTTACTTACTTATTTTAAGCCCAACCATGACATTTTCCCTTACCCTTACTGAATTGGTTTCTTGCCTGAACCTAAGTTAACTGTGGACGTTTTCGTGGAGTACAAACGACACACGAAAACGTGCAATGTCGTGGTATTTATACGCCTTCCCGTGAGACCGGTTTGAAGTTACGTAACAAACGTAGTTATTTTAACCACGATCCTTTCCGAAACTTAACCAAGTAGTTTTGTTGCCTAAACCTAAAGTTGTTTTGTTTCAATTCACAACGTGGAAGGTGCAGTTTGGCCCGTCTGAAGCATTAGAATGGTAGTGATAACCACTGATAACGCCCATTCAATTGTCAAAACAATTTTTTAAACATGTTTATTTTGTCAATAGGGGAGGGACTTACAACTTTAAATGGTTGTATTTGTATTCATTTATGTATGATTTTTCTTTTCAAAATACGTGTTTTACACCTGTATGGTGATGAGACTCACTAAACTTGGTATCTCCCACCTCTACATTAACCTCGTTGGACTTCACGCCCCACCTGAACCGACCACTGGATGCGGTGCATGCATGACAATAGAGAGTCCCGTAACGTAACCTTGGCAAATGAATCGTTACTGGAAGAAGTTGATGTAGCCGATGCTGCTGGCTCATCAGCAGTACAGAGATGTGCTCCCGGTGGAAAGCCACAATGCCCTCATGGGTTTGCGTCGTGTCCGGGCTTCACAGTCCCTAAAGAGAAGACACCCGCACCTCCAAATATATCTTTCATTGCGTTTCAGATTTTCAGCAGCTGTCATACCCAGAGGGCACGTTGGCTACACAACGGGGAACCGTCAGGGCCCGTTATATTCTAAAAAATAATATTTAAAAAATCATCAGTTCTAATTTTATTTTCACGGCCGCCGTGCCAACTGATATTATTCTGGCTGCTGCTGCCACTGTTGTGCATGTTACAGTTTATTTGCGCTAATGTTGGCTGTGTGCTCTGTAATGTGATGTGTAGGCTTATTACATTTTGTTAGCTTTGGGTGGTAGGAGAGGTGGAGGTCAGCCTTTGCTTTTTATTTTCTCCAATGCTACCTACCTTTAGTGTTAATATAATATCCTTATTTATGGTGGAGGGAGGGTCATGGCTATTAGCTGCTTGTTAGTTATTAAAATAATAGTCAAAATAATAATAAAACTACAATAAACTGATCTGATGTCTAAATCATTGCAGTGATCACATCCCAAGCCCTCTGATTCTTGTTAATATCATAATTTAAATAAGTAAAATAATAATACAATTTAATTTTGAACCCCAAAAGACACAATGTTATCCCTCCAATACTGCCACATAACACATTAAATAATATAATAATACTGCTACCCTGCTGCTTATATTTTTATTGAGTGAAAATATAAAAAAATATATTTTTAATATTGAACTTAACACATTTATTACAATTTACTATGATATATCTATCCAGTAATTTACTTTATTATTTGTTTTATCGAAGCGTCTGAGGGAGCAGAGCAGAATAAAAATCTCCTTCTCTGTCCAAAGAGCGTTAGAGTCAGAGAGTCAGCTTGGACAAAGAGGAGGAAGAGGAGGATCAGAGAGAGAGGATGAAGATACAGAGAGCAGAGAATCAGACACATTCGATGTGCAGAAGAAAAGATGGAAGCTACTGCTCTGGACTGCAGGACATTATATTTATAATATCATTTCTCTCCACAACCCCCACGGCCACCGATGGACCTCAGTGAAACATTTGCCCTGAGGGGAACTTCCTGTCTGAGTAGAGCTGAGGTTTGGAGTTCAGACAGGAAACAGGTCTGTGAATTAGCTCAAGCTAATGCTAGCTGTGACTGGATTCTGTCTAACCTTAACCTATGCTTTGAACTATATTTAGTTAGTGCATTTAGTCTCTGTAGGTCAGTGTACTCACCAGTGTTTGGCAGAGATTCTGCTGTGTTGTTGATAAAAAGCTGCTGGATTCAGTTGAATGTTTCTTTATAGAGAAATCAGAGAGACTTGTCTCGACTGCAGCTCTGCTGTCGCTCAGACAAACTTTCACTTTCATACCAGGAAATGTGACGCAGAAGCTCTCCTCTTTCAGTGTTGCTCCACCTCTCAGTGGCCCGTCGCCAACAGGGAGTGGTGGAGGAAGTATTCAGACATGATCCTTTATTTTCTCCACTAGAAGTAAAAGTCCTTCATTCAAAACCCTTACTTACAGCCAAATATGCATGAAGTACTTCAAGTAAAATTATTTATAGTGCAGTGAAATGTTCCCCTGTCAGTGTTTTACTATTATATCTGATGTTTCTGGATTAATATTACTGCTGCATTAATGTGTATGTTGCATTTTACTGCTGAGTGAACTCTTAACTTTGAGTGAATGTTTTCTCTTTGGCCTTAATTTGTGTTCAGTTTTATTCTTGAGTTTGGAAGTGGATTGATGACTTTTGGATTAATATGTGTCACAAAAAAAAATTTAACTCAAGGTCCACTTACTAACTTTTTTAGAGTTTCAGGGCTCATTTTTTTATTCTTTTTTAGAGACGAAGACATGGAATGCAGTTGAAAGCTCAGAAAAATCGATCTTAAAGTGGACCTTTGAGGTGAGAACATTTGTCACATTGAGTCACTCTTCTTTGGGGGAAAAGAGCTTCGCAGACAGGAGGAAATAATTCCATCCAATCAAAATTTTATGAAAAGACTAATTTAATTATGCCGCTGTGTTTTTTCATCATAAATGAGCCGGGAGATGATTGTTATGGGGATAATAATAATACGCCTGGTGTTTCTCCAGGAAATAGGTCCCTGCGTGCCCACTGATGATGCAAATCTCCTCTCATAAATCATCGATGTGAGGGGCTTCGAAGTGATTCAGTTAACAGATAATAAAAAAAAAAAAAACACCCTCGCTGACTCTCAGCTCATCTGGAAACACTTCAGAAAGTTTGCAAGTCTGAGCGTGCTCTGTTCAGACGTGACATCACCAAATTCACCATCACGATGTTTCTCTCATCACTGCAGGTGTGGAGAATTTATTCAGATTGTTTTGTTTGGTTCAAAGATGTCACTGACTGCGTTGTTTCTTCACCTTTTTTTTTCTAAGCTACGCGATCGCTGATCAAATGAACTTCCGTACGTACACTGGTAAGTGAACGCATCACTGAACTCGTACGGTGTCCTGAGCACCTCTACAGGTGAGGGAGGAAATACAAGAGATGGACTGACTGCACAACAACAAAAAGGTAATTTAAAGGGCCAGTGTGTAACATTTAGGGGGATCTAGTGTCAGAAATGGATTATAATACTCATAACGATGTAGTGTATAATCACCTGAAACTAAGAATCTTAGAATGAGTCCTTCATATCTACATAAGAAGCGGGTCCTCTTCACGGAGTCCACCATGTTACACCGCCATGTTTCTACAGTAGCCCAGAATGGACAAACCGACCGCTGGCTCTAGAGAGAGACTTTAGCATGTTTACGTTACCTGAAGGCCACTGTAGTTCTCCCACATGCTTGTGAAACATGAACCGCAGAGTGTAAAACCGTGGTACCGCCAGCCGCCGTCTGACTTCCGTTGCTCCTAAAGTAGTGTTATTATGGTAAGGATGGCCTCTGAGCGAGGCGAACGGCGTTACCACGGTTTTATACTCGCCGGCTCACGTTACCGCAGTCCGCATAGCCCTTATTTATATCATTAGTTGTAAAATGCACTAATAGCCGAATCCAGAGTTATTTTCCTTCCTCCATTCATGTGAATGAGCCCCATGCATTCCATGCAAGGCCCAAATACTTTGGGCTTAATGTAACAGCCCTTTTCCAATGCAAAACCAGAACTTTTAAGAACTTTGTCAACACATTCTCACTCTCAGCTCGTCAAATACCTCAACTTGGTCAGTATCCCTCGGCATCGGAGACCAACGCACGGGGTACTTTTGGACGTGTCAGTGACGGCGTGTCAATATACACTTGTTACATTCAAAGTGTCCTTTCAAAATAAACTTCCGTTTTCAAAGGGAGTTAGGTTTAGGCAACACAGCCACTTAGGTAGGGTTAGGAAACGGTCGCGGTTGGCATTGAACTTCTCTGACGATACCGATGTGTCACGTGACTGACGAGTGACGTGACAAAACAAGTCAACGTTACTTTTAGTTTCACACGGGACATGAACAGCGGTCTCCTGGTTTAAAGTCTTGTTTGTTTGACCCATCCACCACCCCTCTCGCCCTGAACAGACTCTCACGCTATTAATACTACGTCACTTGCTCGACCCTCGAATAACGCCACAGGTGGGTTTACATTGGAGTTAGTAGAAAGCCCGGTTCGTCACCTACTGTCGCTAAAGGGTGCCTCCATGCGTCAGTTTCGGATGCCGAGGGGCGCTGCCCAATCGGTGGTATTTGACGAGTTGGGAGTGAGACCGGGTTGACCTTGCGAGTCTTTGGTACGAGGTTCTTTTTCCACTATATATATTTTTTTTAAATCAAATCTCTGCTGGATTCCTTGTCAGTGAAAACAGTGAAACCACTTTTTTTTTCCAGCGTTGTCAAGTTGACTTTCAGCAGACAGGAATCTGTTGGGAGGCATGAGAAGAAGTGAATGTGAGAGGGGAGATGGAGGCAGCAGCTCTTCCTTCCTGCAGTGAAACGTATCGCCTCATCGCTGCTAATGTCTTGTCACAGTTAATGTTCGCTGCAGTCTGCTGTCATTTAGCGGCGGGGTGGAGGTTATTGTCGGAGCCTTCCCACAATCCACTGGTCCAGAAATAGCCACCAAACAATTGAATCAAAATGAAGTTTTATTCTTTTCTCTTTTTTTTTGCCATCGTCCTCCATCGCTTCCTGTTTTGAATCAGTTAACCTTTCTGTTCGGGGCGGCGCGGCGGGGTCCTGCTCTGCAGATTAGCCGCTGACGCATTTATCAAGGGATGACAAATGAGCTGTCCTTCCAGATGCCTGATTACTTGACCTTTATTCCACAGGAGCTGGGCGGTTAGCGGGGACGGGACGGGAGGGGGGGGGGGTCCTGATGGAGCTAAGTGGTGCCAGTCTCGTATTCGGCAGCCCGTTGTGAGGGGAAACGCCTGGATGCAACGCCTCGACGCCGACGTGAACACGAATTAAGAACGAAGTTATTAAGATTGGCCGCCGCTGAGGCGAGGTAATTGAAATTTTCACTTTCCCCAGAAACAGGCAGAGACCCGGCACATCAGTTTCTATTTGAGGCAGACAGGCTGATGAGTATCACACATTAAAGCCTGGGGAGGAAAATTGTCCTTTTAGTGGCCTCTGATACGAGATCATTACATGACTGGGACTGCGTCGGCCCCTGAATGTGGCATTTCTTCTTTTTTTTTCTTCTGCCAGCTCATTTCTGGTTTTGTCGGGCAGCAGATTGTCATTTACTGCTCTGATTGTGTGTTTTTTCCTCCGCTGTTTCCCTGTTTCTGCTCACAGCAAAGAGGCCTGCTGGTTATCTCGGATCCACGACACAGATAGAGATTCAATAAAGACTGCGTCCGCATGTACAGGCTGCTGTTAATGCTGTTCATCAACTTACCGACTGAACCTGCAGAACATGAAGAAACCTCGACTGCTGGATCCGGATTTACGCACCGATGTTGTTTAAGAAAAACACACAGAACCTCTAATTCTAGTGAAAGTTTCCCAAAGTTTCCACAGAAATCTGTCAGGCTGAACATTTTATCAATAAACTTTATTAGCATCATTTAATAAGAATCCAAAGAAACCAGACAGAGCTATAAGTAAGGAAATATAAAGATAAAAACTAAGGTAAATAACAACATAAATGCTCGGTCACACCAGCATTTAAAACCGGGAAACTTCAAGTTCAACTTCGGTGAACTCTGACATGCCAATTTGAGCTGCTGATCGATAGCAAACCGGCTTGACAGCGCTGACCTTTGAGGGAACGGAGAGCCAAATAAGCTCGTTGAATCAAACATTTCACAAGGACACGAGGATGAAATTCACTGTCAACAAGCTAAAAGGCATTACGTAAACTTTTAACACTTATGGTTAAAGTCTGGTTATGGTTAGGGAAGGATGGTGGTCAAGGTTAAAACAGTTTTCACTCACAGATAAACAGTCTTCTTATGTTCAGACTACACAATATTTTTGTCTGTTACGATGGTCACTATGTCAGATTAGGCGATTAAGAGTCATAAATTCTTGTCTTGATTTGGTCGAGCGTCATGACAGAGTACACGTCGATCCCTGACCAATCATCGCTGGTCGGTCTTTCACGATGTGCGTGATGTCATCAGGAAGGAAGCTTGATGCTAATGGCAGTAGCATAGTCACCGGGGTTGCTGAAGCGCCACTCTCTCTCCCCGCTTTTCCACTCTGAAACATCAAAAAGGCCGGGTGTTGTTGCCATAGCTCCGCAAATCTTTCCTCCATTTCACAATTCCACCTCACAGCACCAACATCGTTCCTCTTTCACTTCTCCATTGTTTACAGTGGTGCACGCCTGCATGGTAGATCGCTCTGTGCTCCTATTGGTAGAGGTCACGGCCGCGACGGAACACGTCGTGGAAGGCGAAAAAAAACTAACATGCTAGACTTTCTGTCGTGACGTCGTGAGGCTTCACAGGCGTGGCATCGGTTGTCGTCTACAATCCGAGTCGACACCCTACGACAGCCGAATCGGGCTGATATTGTTTAGTCTGAACCAGCCATTATTCATTGTGGGCAAAACCGAACAAGCTAGAAGCCATCCTCATGGTTAATACAAAAGCGTTGACTATCGGTAGGAGATAGGGATGCGTGAAGTAGGTTTCTCATACATCCCTTTTTTACTCATGTATGTGCAGGTTACTACATGAATATCAGTGTTTGTGGCAGGATTCATTTTGGTTGTATAGTTAATTCTCAAAATGTGATTATTTATTAATTAATCACTTTTCCTTTCGCGAAGCGATGGTTGTTCCTCGTCCACTTGCACAAAGTTTGAGGGTTTTTTTAATCTCACGCGAACACATTGAGGCATTTTAGAGGAGTTTTTCAAGTGTTACTGAATCAAGATAACCAATGAGGACAAGCATTGATCATGCTGATCTGACGAGAGACAGAAACAAGTTAAATCTAGACTGTTCACTAATTTGGAAGTCTACCTTTGGAAGTCGATTTATGTTTGTGAAACACGAATGTGTCAGCAGAACAACTCCAGAATGTGTCTGCTGAAGAACAGACGCTCCCAGTGGACATTTAAAGCCGTTTAGTTTATTGGTAAACTTTAAGAATCAAATTTTGGACCTTAATGTGTGAACTTGCCAGCTTTATATGTAAAGAAGAAAACTTGACAGAAAAATCGGGCAGAAAATGTTCTTATCTTTGAGTATTTCCATGACATAAAGCATGTAGTATATAAATGCATGTATTATAAGTTTCTACTCATTTCGTGAGGTCCAGTGACTCCAGCGTCATCTTGCAATAAAACTTTCCAATTTGTCCGTCGACTAACTTGAGCAGCCGTCTCCACTTTGAGCAAGAGGAGTATTTTTTTTTAATCCCGTGGGTTCTGGAGAGTGAGGTCAGGACTTCATCAGGGGCCTCCGGGGCCCTCGGAGCCCCTCTCTCGTCTCTGCAGCAGATGAGGGGATCAGCAGGGTGTGAAATGGCCGCGGTGATTGCTCCGAGGCCACGAGGCCTCCAGCCCATTCACAGCCCTGTCAGCACTCTAATGGAGCCTGCGGAGATTGGAGACGAACCCCCCCCCCCCCCCCATCACAGTGTTAAAGGTACAGTCAACCATAAAGATAGAAAAACTAGTGAAAAGTGAACAGAGTTTCTTCAGTGTGTTGCCTACAGTGTTCAAGCTTTACTTCAGGTGTTTATCTGATGAAGTCGAACTGAAATTACATTATCTTTGTACATCTGCTCTGTAAATCACTTCTCCTTTGAGAAATAAGTCAGAAAAGTGATTTTAAGATTTAGTGTTTCTCATTAAAACAAAAAAGTTGAAATATCAGAAATGTTCCTTTTCCTATCAGCCTCTGAGTGGGCGTGTCTGTGTTTGATTGACAGCAGCTGGCAGGCTGAGCTCCGGCAGGGGAACGAGAGACAAAGGACACAAACGAGTCATGAGACAGACGCCGTGTTGTTGGTGGTATTAAAGAGTAAGGACCACAGCAGCATCTAACTGGACTGAGGTGACATTTGCAGGTATGTTTACATGCTGTTTAATGTGCTGCAGCTGCACAGCTAATTTGCTATCTAGCCTTCAAACTGATGTTAGCAGTGAATGTTTGTTTGGTGGATCGTTCAACAAGCTAAAGGGCAGGACAAGATGTGTGTTCATGTTTTAAGTTAGATAAGAAGGAAGCTGTCAGCTGTAATGACCAAAGTAAATAGTCTGCTTACCATCACATTATGAATCCAAATTTATTGTATTCAGGGTCACATTTCCTCACCACAGGCTTTGGAGCTTTTACCTGCGTAGGGTTGTCTCCCACATCACTTTTTCACACGTTTCAAAAAATTAGCCATTTTGTGTCATTGCATCTGAGAATGTTGATGTGCCGTGATTGACGTGGTGATATTCAAACGTAACTGGTCATTGAAATTATGCTTTGTTTGAATTACTATGTTTTGTATTTATATGAATTCTTGAGCACCTGTTTGCACAAGATTGTTATTCATCTTCTCATCTCACTCGCAAAAGGAGTATTCCCAAAACGTTGAACTATTCCTTTAAAAGCGGTCGGTGTGGATTTAACAGATGGGATCTGCTGTGAATAACCAACAGAAAACTTTATCTAAAAATGATTCACTTAAATATGAAACACTTTGTACAAATTGTTCTCAAATGATTTTCATTCCAGATATTATTTATTATACAAATAATTATTATTATTTAAAAGTGTCCTTCACAGACAGGAAGTGAGCTGGTGGACAGTAAAGTGGGCCAGGCACATTTTTTGATGTGTGGAGTGTAAATATAGCCCTCCACCCTCCATCTAATTGTAGCTGTGTTGTTTTCATATTGTTGAATCCCAGAGATGTATAATTCATCACGCAAATAATCTGGAACAAAACAAACTCTCCTCTGAGCTCCCGAGAGGCCGAGCGTCTAATGAGTTCACTCCATAAAATATTCATACCTCTGCAAAATATACTGTCACTTTCCCAGCAACACACACACACACACAATGTACAATATCCCATTAGATATGATAGCAGGTTGTACGACCGTAACCGCCCGTTGATCACTGTCACCTAAAAACACTGCAGCCTCTCTCACTGTGTGACTTGCTGCAATAAGGCAACTCGTTACCCATGATGCTCCAGGTGTCGTTCAGTCTTTCTTTTCTTGTGTTTCAGGTAGAAAAGTCCCTGAAATTGTTCCTCTGAACTCAACAGTTTGAAGGGTTCATGTTATAAATATGCATTCCTTATAAAAAAAAAAAAAAGTGATTTTGATTCAAACATCGTTCTTGATTTCTGTTCTGGAGCTTTCGATCGTATCACATGGTCTTCCTCAGCCAGCCGAGGCATTATCACGCCCGTTTATCTTTAGCGCCTGTATGAGACGCGCCGGGCTTTCCGTTAACTACAATGTAAACCCATCCGCGGCAACAGTAAACGCTCGGGGGAAAATGCGCCGGGAGTGACTGGTGGTGGTTTCACTTTCACGTTACAATCAGCTGTTTGTTCGTGTCCCGTCGTGTTCACAATGTTCAGTTTCATTTTCACTTTACAAACGTAGTAATTTTAAAGCCCAATCATGTCGGTTTTTTTTTTCCTAAACCTAAGTGGTTTTGTTGCCTAAACCTAAAGTGACGCCAAGGAGCGTGACAAAGCGGCGGTATGTGACGAGTTGGGATGAGAACGTGTTGCCTCAGCCGATGGAGTTTCTTAGTTGTCATGGAATAGTAGATGTTAAAATTACCATTTTAAGGACTTAAGTGGTGGAAAGTAACTAAGTAAGGGATAATGTACAGCGAGCCGGTCATTTCGCAACGGGGTCTCTCATCTCCCTGAAGGAGTTTATTTCACAACAATGACCCGCTAGCTGTACATTATCTCGCTTATCACACGTCTACTTACTGAAGAAATCAATAATTTGGCACAAAAATGGTCTGCCAGAGTCCCGACATCAGAACTGTGCCCATAGCAACGGTCTGTTATCCATAGCAACGGTCTGCTATCAAGAAATAACAGACCGTAGAGTGCTGTGATTGACCAATCAGAATTGGGTATTCAACAAAGCCGTGAAATAAGTACAATTACTCAGTTACTGTACTTAAGTACAATTTTGAGTTACTTACTTGAGTATTTCCATTTTATGCTACTTTATATTTTTTACTCCACTACATTCATTTTAAAGATTCAGATTGTCAATACGAAATATAATCAACAAATAAATTATGAGGTATTATTATAGAGGAAGATGAGACTTTATTGATCCTTTGGAGGCATTCACAAGCTACCCGCCAACATATATAGTAAAAAAAATGTGATGAACACATAAATGCATCAATTATTATAATCCAATAGTATATATTATTCTGAAATGTGACATTTTGCATAATGAGTAATTTTACTTTTGGTACTTTGAATATATTTTGATGCTAATACTTTGGAATGCAGGACATTTCATTTTAATTAATGTTGTATTTCTACACTGTAGTATTGCTATTTTTACTTAATTAAAAGAGTACTTCTTACACCACTGAAGGACCTTTTCTGAGACTGAATAAACTTTCAAGTGCAGTATAACTCAATCAACAAATCCTATTAAAGACCAAAACCAACAACATGTTAGTCCGCCTCTTAATACTTTCTTACTTCCTGTCTGTGGCTCTCATCTCTAAGCCCATTGGTTCCTACTGAAGAGGTAAATAAATAGCTCCCAAATATATAGTTTAAAAAAGCTCAGTAATTCCTTAAACCAGTTGTTAATTGTAGTTTTTAATCAAACAAACAGGAGGAAATAGTGCATTTGTTGGGGACTATTTTCAGCAGCGGATTAATCGACATTTGCTCTGTAGTGAGTATTAGTGGCAGCAGGACGGAGTATGTGGGATTGAGTCAAAATAAACTACAGTGTTATGAAGGAATCATGTCATCCAGTGCAACAGTGAGGCTCATTGATGTGTTTTTAATGGAGCTCTATGGCTCAGAGGAAGAAGAGATATCCGGCTTTTATAGACTCACAATACTTGTTGTTTGTGTCTGCGCATGGGGCTTGTTGACAATAAGAAATATGTTGAATTTTACCAGACTTCTCAAACTGTTTTAGAGCTTATTTTTATCCTCCAGCAGAAGTGATAGCACATTCAAAATTTACAACAGATGTTTTATAGAGAGCTGAAACAGTCCAGATCTTCACTAATTTCCAACTGAACGGTCCAGACGTTTTGGAACGATGAGGTTTCCCCCGGTGTGAAGCCATCTCCAGGCAGCAGGATAGACAGGTGGACCCGGCAGCTTCATCCAATCACGTCCGATAATGACCTGGGGATCGAGAGATGATAGGGGAAAAATCAAAGAGCAGGTTTTTCATTTCGTGCTGAGATGCCGCCGTCCTCCGCCGACTCATTTCTCTTTCAGAGGGGAGAATTAAGTCCAACGGCCTCCTCAGGAAATCATCTCTCCTTTTTAATAATCTCCAACACCGCGTGGCTTTTCAGCGCGCCGAGGTGACGAAAGGTCGAGGGCCGGCTTCATGATCCACGGCGGCGTCGAGAGGAGAGCGAGGAGGGAGGGTGGTCGGCTGATTTTCATTAAGATGGACTCCGTAGCGCTTGTCTTATTAGCGGGTCATTAGGCTCTCGGAGGCCGACAGATTGGCTGAACAGGAAGCAGGGGAGCAGGCAGAAGGTAATTGCACTCGGAGTGACCACACAGGTGCCTGCTCGCCACGCGCTCGTTGATTGGTTAATTAGCGTGTTGTCAATCAGCCCCCTCCAGCAGCTCGCTCTCACAGCAGTTAAAAGGTGAGAGTGTTTCTAATGAAGCCTGAAACTTCTTCTCTTCCAGCTCGTTATGGCTGCAATTAAAATAACGGTTCGACTAAACAGAGGAGCAACACATACACATACACAGGTTGCAGGTTTCAGCAGTAACTGTAGTGAAGAGTATGTCCAGTGATTTTAAATTTCATTTTTATTTTTTTTAAAAATCAGTTTATTTGGATTTTAGTAACTGATAATGTCAGAATCAGTTAAGCTTGCAACATGACAAAATAGACGGGTTTCTTGTTCACAAACATCACTGGGTGCATTCAGGGGGCAAAACCGCTTTGTTATGTTGTAATCAACGTAGATTCTCATTGTTTGTACATTCTTGTTGACTATACTTTAAATAACGTGTTGCTGGTTGCTAGCTAACGTTAGCGGTAAGCCCTCAGTCGGAAACGTAACGCCAAAAGTCAATACGATATTGCAGATGTCTGATTCAAATTTAAACAAAAGTTAGCTAACGTTAGCTTCCATGGCCGCTTGTTGTTGTTACCGCGGGGGAGGAGGAGCGGCTGCTCCGGTAGACTACCAGACGTCTTCCCTTCAAATGTTACGGCATGTTACGGTGAGCTTTCCCCGCCGTAGTCGAGTAACGCAACAACAATTTAGAGCCGTAACAAAGTCTTGCATCAGTTTTACGTTTTAAGGCATAGTCGCTAAATCTATGTAAATATTTCCTTAGAGTGTGGGTTGATTTTAATCCGCACCCAGAATCATATTTGCTCCAACCTGCCTACTGCTGCTTTAAGCTATTTCTATCCTTTTTGTTCTTTGGTTGTCGTTGTTTCTCTCTCTTGCCCTGTCATGTATCAGGTCTTCTTGTTAATCACTATTAATACACACCAAAAAACATTAGAATTAATTTATTCACCGTCATTGTTCTTCACTGTGTTTTGTTCAACTCCTGTCTACCTCCAGCTCTGTGTGAGTCCAGGATTAAAGAACGCTGTAATACTCCTTGAACCGCCTTAAACAATACTAAATGTTTTACCACCGCCGCTGCAGCTCCTTGAGGCAGCCGGCGTTCCCGCTCTCAGAGCGAAAAACCTTTTTGTTTCCTCCAAACGATTAACGGCAGCCGAACGAGGCCCCGAGAACACCGGTGTTCTTTTCATTGTGAAGCCATAATTGCTGTGTATTTACTCCTCCATTGTCGTGTTTTCAGCAGAGAGCGCTCTCCTGCTAATAGCATCAAAACTTCAAAGGTGTGAAGCTGCCGCCACCATGCATTAATATTCACGAGGACACAGACGGCAGATGAGCCGAGGCGTTCACGTAAACATCAGCGGCCGCTTGTTTTGTTTTCAGCAAGAGGTTTCGATCGATGTCTGACTACGGGTTCGCACGGAAACATGTTTATTAGATTGTTTCTGTCACAGAACTAAGTCTCAACCATAAAAATGTAACAGTTTGCCTCGTGGGGACATGCACACACTGCTGGGGAGTCCCCGCAGTGTCAGTGTCTGAACCAGTTTATGTCCCCACAAAGTACATGTACAGACACGTCTCTTTTTGGTCCTACTCTGGCCTGTCGCTGCATCTATTTCCTGCAGATGATTCACTCCAGTGTGAGACAGTTATTCATTATTAATTAATATAAGCTGAAGTAGGCGAGATTGGAGCAAATATGATTAAAAAGAGTTATTTTTTTATAAAATGGTCACTATATGCTGACAGTAGTGCATGACACAGGCAAAAAGGCGTTACCACGATTTTGCACTCTGCTCGCTCACGTTACCGCAGTCTTGGAAAGGGAGAAGTGAGCGGGGGGGTACTCAGTTGGTTGCAATCTGCAACCACAACCACTAGATGTCGCCAAATCCTACACACAGTACCTTTAAAGTAAAATATCTGAGTACCTCTTTCACCACTGGGAATTGTCACACGGCTCGTTATTCCCCACCTGTTGCACCCAGCGAGTTTCTCGCCTTTAAAATCAAAACCAATCAGCTTCCCGCCTGCTCACCTGCATAAACTTAGCAGCCAGTTTATTAGGAAAACCGAGTTGAAACTAATCCGGTGTAATACAACAGTCCTGTGATAACTCCTCCCTTCATGAAGGTTATAACGTTCAGTTTGTGATGATATGTAGGAGGATGTAGTTTTTGCTGCTGTTATACATTGAAGTGATTCTGTTATTCAGCCTACCCTCATTGATATAAATAGGCTGGACACAATAGTAGAAGCACCTCCTTTGCACACAGTGTTTAAACAAAGGACGAGTGATCCGAACTGATCTGAATCGAGCCGACTGCTGTCTTCTCCAGCGTTTTTTTCTTTTTTAAAAATTATGTTTTTTGGCAGAAGACAGACTCTGTTCCAGCGGTGTCTGCTGCATTAATGGTGTGTGTGCAGAGGAAATGTGTTTATTTATGAGCTGGACACTGTTAATTACCCCCTGCATGCTTGGATAATTATCTCCCAACTTCAAAGACATTTTAACCCCCAGAGACCCAGTGTGTGTGTGTGTGTGTGTGTGTGTGTGTGTGTGTGTGTGTGTGGCTGAGCCGGACGACGAGCTCAGGACGCCCAAAATATCTGCTGCTAATTAGAGGAAAATGTTGAGTCATCAGCAAAATATTCACATGATACAGGTCTGAGGAAACTAGACCTGCAGGGATGCTCGTCTCAGGACATGCCTATCAAATTTTGAAACATTAGCCAGGTTTTCATCCAAATTTAGAGCAAATTCTAACCAAAATTCCAGAAAATATACCAAATATAGTGCTGATTAATGTGCCATTGTACCCACAACTATTGCGTGAATATTCAACACGTTGTCATCCCAACTCGTCACATACTGCCCCTTTGTATCACTTTATGTTTTAGCATCAAAACTGCGTAGTTAGGTTTAGGAAAGAACTACATGGTTGGGCTTAAAACTACTACGTTTGTAAAGTGGAAAAGAAACTTAACGTTGTGAACACGGGACACGACCTGCAGGTCTCCTGGATGAAAGCCTTGTGTTTGTTGGACCCATCCACCTCTAAAGCTCTAAAGGATGCCTTGTGCGTCGGTATCAAACGCAGACGGACGTTACAAAATGTCGGTATTTGACGCTCTGGGAATGAGAACGGGCTGGAATATTAGGAGTTGGTTCAGTTGGCGGAGCTAATTCTCCAGTCAGGTGGCATTAAAACACTGCAGAAGCAGAAGGTGCAACGAGCGCCATGTCAAACGCCAAATGGTGGAAAACATGATATAATAAATATGACATTTTTGTTTGTTTCATGTATTAATGTGAGGAAAGGTTACAGTCTCCTCATCGCTCCATGTTTTCAGCTCTTCAGTGGATGTTTAAGTCAAATGCTTCATGTACGTCATGATTAATTCTCTAAGTCTGTTCCCGTTGCACTTTGTTGTGTTTTCCTTTTATACACCTCAGCGGAGCGTAAAAACTTTTTCTTTTTTTTTTTCTCTATTTCAATGTGCAAATTAAAAATTGTGCATAAAAAAAGGTGGATGGAACTGCACTCACATTGTGGTCTGCAGCCGGCTCCTTGTTGATGATTGGCTTGTCCGTGGTACTCCTGACACGATCACTTCCTCTCCCTCCTTACAAAACACACCTGCCAACCAGGTAACCAACGGATTTATAAAGACAAGAAGTGGAAAACAACACAAACAACACTGCACGACGGCTGTCGATTTATCTCTAAAGGGAGGCGTCCAGGAGAAGTGCCGATCAGCTGCTAATCCGCCTCAACTTGGACATGAAGGAGCAGTGGTTCAACTCAAAGTTCCCTCGGATTATCTGAGCTCCTCATCCGATACGAGGGCTAGTTTTCACCAGTCTCAGCAAAGAGAAAGCCACCCTTAAAGGAATTACATCATTACATCTTGGCTAAAGTTCATCATCATAAACCTACTATCCTCTAAAGCATAGTGCTGACAGCTCTGCGGCAGGCTGAGGAAGGCCTCTGAAGTTCAAATGAATACCTCAAAAAACAGAAACATCCTGGAAGAAAACCTGATGCAGTCTGCTGCATGAAACCTTGTTTTCCAGGATAAAAGCCAAAGCTACGCAGGAATGTTTTCAAAAACAATGATGTCGATGTCGTGGAGAGGCCCAGTCGGGAGTCCGGATCTCAATCCAGTCAAGGATTTGTGGCTGGACTTGTTCACAGCCTGAGCAGTTTTATAAAGAAGAATGAGGGGAAACATTACAGTGAATACTTTTCCAAACAGGAGCTGCTAACCGCTAACTCGGCATACTTTTAATGGTGCTAATTTTATAAAATGTAAAGAAATATATATATATATCTTGTTTATACCCCCATGGCGGGGCTAGTTGTCTCAGGTTGGTCACAGTGTCGGACTTTGAAACCTCCTGATTTAGATCATTTTGTTTTCACATTAAAAGCACACAGAACATTTCCTACTGACTTTTAACTGCTGAGACACTGCAGTGTTTCCTCTTCATTTCTGCATCATCAGCTGTTTCACAGACAGAACAGCAGCGCCACCTCCTGGTCAGTTAGATATGAGGGACAGTTGTTTAGTGTTATTTCTAATGGGGGTATTTGTTTTAGGACTTTATGTTGAGATTAAGTTGGTGTTAAGATCTTCGGGTCATTGTGGAAGTGTTTTTTATTAAAGTTGCACTCAATTTATGTGTCATTTAAAGTTGGTAAAACTGAAAAATGAAGAATTAAAATTACCAAAGTGTTTCAACAATAAAAATATATAAAATGACGATTTAAAGAGCAGAATAAAATAAAACCAGGATAATGAAAATATATTAAGAATAAAAGATATTAAAAAATAATATTAATTATAATTTTTTAAATATAAAAAATAATTAATGTTATTATTAAATAAAATATTAAAGAAAATTCACCTAAAACTCTGAGTTTTGATAAAGAAATTTAAAAAAAAAAATGAAAGCAGGATAATAATAAAAAATAGTGAGAATAAAAAAAAATGAGAATAATTAAAATAAAAAACAAACAAAATTAAATCAGGAAAGTGGAAAATAAAAATATATGAAAATAAAAATAAAACCAGGACAAGTTGAATCAGTGATTCAATAACATATTTTAATTTTTCAGTGTTTTATGTTGAGATTAAGTTGGTGTTAAGATCTTCGGGTCATTGTGGAAGTATTTTTATTAAAGTTAAACTCAATTTATGTGTCATTTATCCTCATCTGCTGTTTATCTCCAGGTTTATTTACACCTGGAAAAAAGTGTTTTATTTTTAGTGGGTACTTCTAATTGTTGGAGAGGAGGGTTTTCTAATTTTAGTTTTTCCTGTATTTCTTTTTCAGTTCAATAGCGCATTATGTGTCAAGAAGTATATTATAATTATTCCTGTGCATACAGCGTCTAAAAGCAAATTAAAATTGGTAAAACTGAAAATAAAAAATGTAATTAAAATTATAAAAGTGTTTCAACAATAAAAATATATAAAATGACGATTTAAAGAGCAGAATAAAATAAAACCAGGATAATTAAAATATATTAAGAATAAAATAAAAATATTTAAAAAAAATAATTAATAGTAATAAAATATTAGCATTGATAACGAAATTTTAAAAAATTAAAGCAGGATAATAATAAAAAATAAGAATAATGTGAAAAAAATAAAATAAAACAAAATTAAACCAGGATAATAGAAAATAAAAATATATGAAAATAAAATGTAAAATAAGAATAAAACAACGACAAGTTCAATCAGTGATTCAATAACATATTTTAATTTTTCAGTGTTTTAGTATAAAAATCCCACCGGCCTGCTGTCGGCTGGTTTCCGCTCCCGTTGGCTATAACTGTGGTTTTTCCCAGAGAATCAGCTAAAGTACCAAATCTATTTACACACAACAACATCCACATCCAGAGGGGCCAAACAAAACAGGAAGTCTACCCATCGCTACCCTGCCAAAATAAAACATCAAACACTATCACCTCACCTCTCAGATTTAATGCTATTAATCAAAAAATAAAAAATAAAACCGAAGAAGAGGAGGGAGCCTCTACATATGGCTCCTCGTGTGCCCGTAGTATTTTCATACAATACTCTCTCTATAAAGTAATGCATATACATTTTCTGCTTTACAATAAATTAGTACAGGCACATTCTCTTCTCTCCTACAGCCGACTGTAGTTCAGTTAAGGTGGAAAAGATGATTCTGTGACATTTTACAGAAGACTTGAACTCATCACAGCACACACACAAAAAGGCTGAAAACCTGAAAAACAACTTAACTGTAAAAAAAAAAAAAAAAAAAAAAAAAGAAGAAACACATTAGTGGGAAACTTGTGGGCAGCAGATTTTTTTGGTTTCGGTGTGAATGATGCACTTTAGGCATTTTAAACTTTGAGAGCATCTATATAGATTTTATATAAATATGTACAAACAAAAAAAAAAAAGTAGTCCAGTAAAAACATTCAGGTAAAAAAAAAAGATGCAAACAAAAACAATTAATGCCAAAGACAATAGAACTTGAAGCTTGAGAACTCAATAACTTACAAAAACCGTAAAAAAAGGAGCTGAAATAATTCATTACAGTATGCATGTTTGTATTTTTCTCTGTGTAGAGATAGCACCAGCAGAAACACCGACACCGTCAGTGGATCATCACCTCCGACTGTATAAATATCTGAACACCATGTACCAAAACAAACTGAGGGAGTGAATAAATTAGTGTCAGGCCTTGTACAGGATATTTACAGGAGCTGCTGCAGTCACACACACACACACACTGATGGACATTTTCATGGCAGTGAGATTGCTGCAGCAGTCTTGCAGCACATTTTTAAGGAGGTCAGAGGTCAAATCTGACACATTCAACAGGTTTAGACCTGTGATTTTTCAGTCCTCACAGCCCAAGTTTGACTTTTTTTTTCTCTTTCAACTTTTTGCACCCGCTAACCGAGTCGTTTTCGTTGCATAGCTCTTTGACAAAACAAGATGGACGTCACAAGCTACAGTATTTTGGACAGGGGGGGGGGCAGATGTGCGGGGAGAGACGTGAAAACGATCCGGTTCCAGTTTGCAGGAAATGGTAAACATGAGTGTGCGTTTTGTTGTGCGCATGAGGCAGAAACTGAGCGTCTCTGCTGTGATGTGTTCACTACAAAAAGCTGAAAGAGGAGAGATGGATGGTGGTGGGGGGGGGGGGTTCAGTCCGAGGCGGCGAGGCCGGCGCTCTGCTCCGGCTCGCCGCCGGCACGGTTCAGGTGGTTCATGGCTCGGTCGAAGGCGAGCCGCACAGCTTTTCGGATGCAGGAGGAGCGAGCCTCCGTCAGCTTGATTTTGTCGAGCGTCTGGTTGACCCCGAAGGGAGCCATCTTGGATCTAGGAAGCCATTGCCTGAGGAGAGAGAGGACAAGAGGTCAGTGTTCCTGAAGAATCGGTTCATACTGCCTCAGTCTCTCACAACTTTTGAAAGAGAACTCATCTTTTACATGAACGTGTTTATGCTGATGATACACTTGTCTTTCCCCCAGATGCCTACGGTCCTGTGATCCACCATGTCGGTGCATTTAACAGTGACTGGATGTTCGGGAAATACCTCTTGCTGAATAAAGACAAAACTGAGGTGATTATCTTTGGTTGCCCAGAATGAAAAACACACGCATCTGTAAGAGTAAAGGCCCTGATACACCAAGCCGACGGTCGGCTGTCGAACAGTTTGGGGCCGTCGGTGAGCGTCTGTCGGCCTAGTTTTTTCAGTGTGTTCTGCACCGTCGGCTCTGATCTGCCGGTGTCGGAGTTTTTTCGGGCGATTCAGCATGTTGAATTGGCGGTGGAGCTCGTCGGTGAGAGAAATCACTCTGATTGGCTGTTCACGAATCAGTGCACGAGAAGAGAAACGGAAGTGAGGAAAGCAAGCCAACGAGTAAAGTCAAGAGGACACACACAGAAGGCTCTTCTCATTTTTCATCTTCATCTTCATCTGATCATTCCAACACACGGATATTTACACAGCGACATGAACATCTGGAATGAAGCTAAGAGGTGAGTGAGAGCGGTGAGAAAATGGTCGGCGAAAGCTGCTTTGTTTCATAACAACGGCTTGTATATCCGCCGTCCTCGGTCTTCCTGTTTCCCTTTTTGATTGATGAATACAGACTACCGCCACCTGCTGGTGTGGAGAGTTATTTCATCTCACGCAGGCGCATGAACGTACGTGCTAACTGGCCGTCGGCTGTAGTCTTTGCGTGTCTGAGTGCAACAGGCAACTCAACGGGTGGCCTTCGTCGCCGCTAGTTCTTTGACCTCAGCTTGGTGTGTCCCCAGCTTAGGGCCAGATGTTTTGCTGTTTTCTTGGTCTCGGATCAAGATGTTACCACTTGTATTAAATCAATCAGCGTGTCAGCCTTTTATCATCTTAAAGAATGTAGTTATAGTAAGAGGAGTTGTGTCCATGCATTCATCTCAAGCAGTCTTTTCTCTACTGAAAGAAATTCTTTGGTGATAAAAACGTGTTGAAAATGCAGCAGCCAGACTAAGACTTTACTCCTTTTTATTTTAGTGAGTCGGCGAGTTCCTCACCAGCTGCGCTTGCTGTCGAAGAAGTGGACGAGGAAGAGTTTCTCTGCGGACCTGAACTGCATCCGCTCTCCGGCTCTGAGAACGTCCGGTGGCGGTGGCGGCGGCTGGGGAAGCTCCCCCCCGTTGTGCTGACCCCCCGTCCTCCGCGCTCTGGGGTCCATGATCTGTGACGGCCCAAAAAAAAAAAAAAAGTGAAGCCGCCTCCTCACAGTAACAGGGTGGAGTATTTCCTGGTGACGGCAGCCGCACAGAAGAAGCCCGCACTCAGAGACACAAGCATGCACGGCCGAGTCGAGCCGGAAACGCTCTGAGCGAAGCGGCTGACTCCACACACACCAAGCAGTCCATGATCGGCCAGCTGGGAGCTCCCGCATGGCTGTGAGCACAAATCACGAGCTACAGCACGCACGATGGCAGAGGGGCAGATGGGTAATGAGACACAGACGGGACTAGCACTCACTCACCAGGGCGGGGTAGGACGGATATCCACTACATTTAGCCCAAACTAGTTTAAGAGGCTCCAGAACAAATGGAGAAGCAGCGGAGGGCTTCCACACCTCTACAGGAACAACGATAAGCAAGTTATGAAGTATTCAATGTAGGCCTGTCACGATAATTACGTTATCGACTTATCGTACGATATGTATGGACATGACCTCGATCATGTTTACGTAATCGAGTTATCGCACAAAATATACACATGACGTCTATCATTTTTGCGTTATCGACTTATCGTACAAAATATACACGACCTTGATCATTTTTACGTAATCGACTTTTCGTACAAAATATACACATGACGTCTATCATATTTGCGTTATCGACTTATCGTACAAAATATACACGACCTTGAACATTTTTATGTCATCGATTTATCGTGCTATATATGGACATGACCTTGATCATGTTTACGTATTCGACTTATCGCACAAAATATACACATGACGTCTATCATTTTTGCGTTATCGACTTGTCGTACAAAATATACACGACCTTGATCATTTTTACGTTATCGTACGATATATGGACATGACTTCGATCATTTTTACGTTATCGTACGATATATGGACATGACCTTGGCCATTTTTACGTTATCGTACGATATATGGACATGACCTCGGCCATTTTTACGTTATCGACTTATCGTATAAAATATATACAACCTTGATCATTTTTACGTCATCGACTTATCGTACAATATATGGACATGACCTCCATCATTTTTACGTTATCGTACGATATATGGACATGACCTCGATCTTTTCTACGTTATTGTAAAATAAACTGCATGGACATGACCTCCATCATTTTTACGTTATCGTACGATATATATACACATGACCTTGATCATTTTTACGTCATCGACTTATCGTATGATATATTGACATGACCTCCAACATTTTTACGTTATCGTACTATATATATATACACATGACCTTGATCATTTTTACGTCATCATCTTATCGTATGATATAAAGACATGACCTCGATCCTTTTTAAGTTATCAAGTTATCGTACAATATATGGACATGACCGCAATAATTTTTAAGTTATTGACTTATCGTACGATACATGGACATGACCTCGATCATTTTTACGTCATCGACTTATCGTACGATATATGTACATGACCGTGACCATTTTTACGTTATCATACCATATATGGATATGACCTCGGCCATTTTTACGTTATCAACTTATCGTACGATACATGGACATGACCTCGATCATTATTACATCATCGTCTTAGAGTACAATATAGGGACGTGACCTCGATCCTTTTTACGTTATCGACTTATTGTACGATACGTGGACATGACCTCGATCATTTTTACGTTAGCGTCTTATTGTACGATATATGGACATGACCTCGATATTGTCCGTTGTGTTTACATGCGTTTTTGAAAGTCACCAACATTTTAGCCGACACGATGCCAGAATAAACAACAGGGTTTCCCGACCATTATAAGATTTGGACATTGCGCATTTTTTGTTAACAGAGCCCGATAGTCCATTTTATTTATTGTTTTTGGTCGTGTGGTTTTATTTTTAACTAAAGCAGTTATCATGACAGGCCTAATTCAATGCAACAGACACAGAGCACAAACAGTCTGGACACACAGCCATACACACAAGAGGACACAAACACACGTTTTTTAAAGATCGCCTTTAAAAAAAAAAAAAACAGTTGAAGAGACTCCTGACTTTAACCGGTGAAAATGACAAACATTGCCGGCGGCAGATCATATCAGTAAGTCAGAGAGTGACTCGCTGGCAGACCAAATTTAAACTCGCCTGTTTGGTTAAAGTGCTCTCTGTTAGCTGGTGTCTGTACTCATCAAAGATTGTTTGTGAGCGACGAAGCTCCACTCTGTAACGTCACTGTATAATCGGAGTGTTTTTGTAGTTCCAAGAAATGAGTGTGAGAATGAGACATCTTCTCTCTAGTGGATTGCGTCACGTTCATTTCAGAACTTATTTAACTTTCTTTCATATACCAATAATTTAAGTTTATAAACTTAATAGTTTTGAATCAGTATTTGGATTAAGTAGCTAATGAAAATAAAGTGTAACATTACATATGTTCTGCTGCTATGTACTTTGTAAGTAGCTGTATACGGCAGTCAGATCTCATCAAGAACAACGTAGTTTTACATGTTAAACCAAAGATAATCGTCACGTCAGCTAAAAGACAAATGGATTGGATATTGCTTGTTGAGTAGCCATGATGTGAGCCAATAATTCACTGAACCCAAGCAGAAAATAACGGACTTTACTTCACTTCCACCTTGTCCATCACAGGTTTCCTGTTTCTGGAGCTCATTTACCACTTCCTTTTACGACGGAAACCTGCAGCTTCGAGTCTCTGCTGACTTCACCCAAGACCTCGGAGGCCCCTGGACCTCAGTTTGACAACCAGTGAGGAGGGAGGAGCTGCTGGGTCGGTAAAATACTATTTCAAGATTTTATTTAAAAAGACTTCACTGCTCTTTGGGTGGAAAAAGTGATGTAACGAAGAACTAAGTAAAAACCAAATGTATGCTCACACATTAACAGTATTAGTAGAATTACAGAGGCTTTTTAATAAGTTTAGTGAATCAGCAGAGAAAAGAGAAGAGTTGACCACTCAAAGCGTGCCATGCCGCTTCATGCACATTCATCAGATGACACCGAGCAGACCGACGTCGCTCCGCTCACCTGAAGAGATCTTGGCAGCTTTGGTGAACTCTCCGTTCTCGATGCAGGTCATCAGAGTGCTTTTGTCGTCCACGGTGCTCCGCCGAGCCGCCGGCGACCGCCCTTTACCGCTTTTAGACACGATGACGGTGCTGAAAGAGACGAGAGGAAAGCTGGATAAGGAAAACGTTTTTTTTAAATAAAAAATCCGAGGACAACCTTTAGATTAAATGATGATGGTGATGGATTATGTCTTTGCAGCAGGTTTCACGTCTGAAACATTTCATAGGTCAGCTTCTTGTTACAATTAGAACATTTTGATTACAACGTGGTCCTTTAAGTTACATCAAGATATTTTCATGTTATATTCTTCTCATTATTACTTATTATATTTAATTTTTACAAAACATCTTCTTTTTTTTTTTTACTTTGTTATAACATAACATATTTTTCATGCCACACTTAATGATCCTCCTTAGTGACAGTCGGCTTAACCCACCGGCATCACCACGGCTCAAAATACTGTTTCTGCATTTGATAATTGATTATTGGATTGTTAGGACTCGGTTATACTCCCAAACGGACTCGTACACGGACAGCTGCACACACCACTGACGTGTAGTAGTTTATACTGTTTATACTGTGTCACTTGGAGGACGCATTACACAAATGCGAAGTAGACTGGTACTACGCGGTCGTCTGCAAAGAGCCGGGAAGTATAACTTTGGCTTTAGACTGGCCTTGATTTTAATGCAAAGTGTCATAGTTTGTTGTTTAGCTGTGCAATATTATTTGTATCCGCTTGTCAGTGTTGAGTTAAACCTGTTTCCCTGATTACAGATCAGCCTATTTATATCCTTCAGTGTATAATACCAATACACAACGTACATTAATCAGGACTTAATGAATCCACACATGACAAAAAACAGACAACAGGTTCATATGTGTTCTAATGTTTTACTTGATAAATAAGTACTAAAGTGAGGTGGTTACTTGTCATCAGAAATCTGTTTTGTTCAGATTAAAAGCTACGGTATAAGTAAAACTATACATGTGGGAAATAAAACATGTGGAGTCCAAATTAAAGGTTAAGACCTTCCAGTATAGAGCAGCGTGTTCAAGACAAATTCGTTCATTCTCATTATGTCATGGTGTTCCCAAATCTCAGCTATTACCAGGAATAAACTGGAATCATTTTGCGTTATCAGTGAACTGCGATGTTCTGGATGTTCTCACCTCGTGCCGCAGAGGACGCTTCCGCTGGAGGAGATGCTCGACTCGGAGGCACAGCGGCGGCGAGGCTCCAGCAGGCGGGGAGACGGTGAGATTTCCTCGTCCTCCACCACAAAACCGTTCGCTATTCCTGAAGGGAGGTAAAACCAGAGTGAGCCTGTCTCAGTGTAGCGTTATGGACTCAACAGTACTCATTAAAACGGTTTCTTTAACATTTCAGTTAATATTTTGTGACTAAAGAGTTTTTACTGCTGAAACATGACAACCGTTCTGAGTCGGTACCTGTGCCGAGGCGTTTTATCGGCGACTCCTCGTCGTCGTCCTCCTCGCCATCAGCGCTGCTGCTGCGTCGTCTTTTCTTCGGCAGGAGGAGTGTCTCCAGTCGAGGGATCACCACTGACAGGAAGGTTTTGGCGCCCAGGGGCGACGGCAACGCGGCGGATGCCTCTTGGTTCTTGGGTGGTTTCTGGGGGCTGGTGCTCTTGGACTTGCGGAAGAGGACGCTGTTCCGTCGATTGCCGGCGCCGGAGGCTTCGGTGTGGATGTCGCCGTTGGGGAGCGGCGGGCCTGGGACGTGCCCGTTGGGCGTGTCCGTGGGCACTGAGGTAGACGTGTCGGTGTCGCCATCGAGCTCCATGGGAGCGTGGTCCTTGCTGGGTTTGACGGCCTTCAGAGGGGGGGGCTCCGAGTCGCCGGGCGAGGTGTCGATCTGCGACAGTGAGGTTAACAGCTCTAACGTTGGCGGAGGTAACGACTTCTCCTCCTGTGGCGTGCAGGGCTCTGCCAGGGGTTCAGGTAGTGGTTTCTCCTCTGACCGGGTGGGGGTCGGGGCGGGCTTCGGGGGGACGGATGGCGGCTTTCGGGGGGACTTCTTCAGGCTCATCTCGCTGCGGACCTCCATGATGGTCTTTTTGAGCAGTTTGAGCCTCTTGCTGCGCGACGGGCTGTGCTTCATGGCCGTGCTCAGGTCCAGCTTCTCCAGCAGCTCCTTCAGCTGATCCTCCAGAGGGGTCAGCCGGCGGTAGGCGGGGCTCAGCAGCCGGTCCACTGAGAGACACAGATGGTCACAGGACATCATCACGGTATTATCTCCATTACATCACTTTTACAGCTGATTTTGGAGATTTTACCAGAGCAAATACTGATACCGCACAGTTAACTGATTATCAGTGCGGTCATTGATAGATTTCCTGTTTCTTAATGATCAGTCGACTTACCGTCCTCCCAGGAGAAGGGGGGTGGCGTCTCGGGTTTTGGGGCTTCGGGCAGATGCAACCCGCTGGGGAAGTCGAAGCCGATTCTCTCGGCCTCTCTGCGGGCCCTGCGGAGGATGGCTCCTCCGTGGTCCTGCATCCGCTGACCTGCCTTGTAGAAGAACGTGTCCTTGGCGTTGTACTTCGTGCAGTTGAAGATGATGAGGTTGAAGTCGGCCTCGAAATCCTCCAGGCTCCTGTAGTCGTGGGCGTCGATGCGTTTCCTCATGGTGGAGAAGTCCATGGGGTTCTTGATGTGGTCCAGGTAGTCGGGAACCTGCAGGGGACAGAGGGGACACGTTGGAGGCCGCCGTTACAGACATCAGCTCTCTTTTATAATTAAAACTCTACCAGGTGACGAGTCAAGCACAGTGTAAATGATGGACAGTAAAGCAGATTGTTGAATGGTGGCAGACCTCCTTGGGGCTGACGGGCTGAGCGAAGATACTGTACTGGTCCTTCTCCTGCAGCTGACTGAGCACGGCTCTCAGCAGGATGTTGAAGGGGGTCAGCTGGACCTCCAGCGCCGACTGCTGCAGCTTCATCTGACGGGAGAACACACAAGTGAAGGAAGGAGGTTAAACGGGCTTCAACTGTTTCACAAGGAATAGTAAGCCTGTCCGGCGCTCACAGAACAGAGCTATCCTGTAACAGGAGAGACTTCAGAGACCAGGTCCAAAGAACGCCGGAGCACACGGATCTGCACACCAAGCCGGCATCGAAGAACGACGAAGGCCACCCGTTGAGTCGCCTCATGTCGGCCAACTACCACGTACGTTCTGCGCCTGCGTGAGATGAAGTAACTCTCCACACCAGCAGGCGGCGGTAGTCTGTTTTCATCATTCAAAAAGGGAAACAGGAAGACCAAGGGCGGCGGATATACAAGCTTTTGTTATGATACGTACATGAAACAAAGCGGCGTTTGCCGACCGCTCTCACTCACCACTTAGCTTCATTCCAGATGTTCATGTCTCTTTGAAAATATCCGTGTGTAGGAATGATCAGATGAGATGAAAAAGGAGAAGAGTCTTCTGTGTTTTTCCTCTTGACTTTACTCGTTTTCTTGCTTTCCTCACAGCCGCTTCTCTTCTCGTGCACTGAAGCTGAAACGCCAATCAGAGTGATTTCTCCAACCACTCCAAAACCTCCAAAACGGGCAGACTAGAGCCGACGGTGCGGAACACACAGAAAAAACTAGGCCGACGGACGCTCACCGACGGCCCCAAACTGTGCGACGGACGACAGGACCTTAACGTTTCGACTCCAGCTGCATCTTCATCAGAGTCAAAAGACAAGACAAGTGAGTTTGTGTCTTTCTTTGTGTGCATGTTTTTGAGGTCGGTGTTTACTGGTACAAACAGCCAGTGACAGCGAGTACATTGGGGAAATCGCATTATTGTGTACAATGCAACAACAAATCAAGTAACTTTTAATCCGATTAAGTGTCTGGTCAGCGTTTCTGTTTGGCAGGTGGTGGGAAATGGAAAATGTGCAGACAGGAAACCTGCTGTCATTATTTCTATATTCTTTTATTTCAAATGAGGCTTTGAGTGAAAGAAATAGTGAAGTAGTAAAAGATGAAGTGACTCTACCTCTTCCCTCTTCAGCTTCTCTCTCTTCCTGATGAGCTCCAGCAGCAGGCGAGCTCGCTCCAGGTCGTGGCGGAGGCGGTGCCACTCTTTCAGCTGCTCCTTCAGCGCCTGGTTCGTCTCCATGCGGTCCTGCAGAAAACACACAAACTTTGATTCAGTAAGAAGTAGGGGTCGACTGATTTATCGGTCGGCCGATTAATCGGGCTGATTATTTGACATTTTTTCATAATCGGCATCGGCCGATGCCTGAGCATATTAAGCCGATTATCAAGCAGGCACATCTGCGGGCAGCCCAGTGTTGTTGTTGCTGTGGAACACGTGTGACACCGCCCCTTGTGTGTCAATCAAATTGCCATTCTGCCGGGAGAAACCGGTAGGCTTAAATTCTTCTCTTTCAAAGCCCTATATATATATAATTGGTTAGATATGAAATGCTCCGACGTTATCAATTCTGTTTTTTGTAACGAAGAATTTCTCTCCGTAGGTAACGTTAGCTGCGTGCGGGGCGGAGCAGCTCTCACATGCACGCTGTTGCAGCTCTCACGTGCACGCTGCTGCAGCTCTCACAGACACGCTGCTGCAGCGCAGACACACATAGAGCTTCTGCTGTTAGTAACTATGACGGAGAAAACTAAACTTATAAAGCGTGATTACACTTTACTAGAGTTGATGCTGACAATGCTTGTCATAAGTGCAAGTTTGCGTGTGAGGGCGGAAACACGAGCAATTTGTCGAAACATTTAGCAAAAAGTTCACTTCCTCATTAAACGTGTCTACGGTCTACGGGTCCTACAGAGCCTCTATGACGTCACCTCTAGTCGCCTGTGTGTAATCCGCAGCATAGCAGATATGAGCAGCAGGCTGTGTAATACGAGTGAACAAAGTTATTATTATGTTTTGATCACTTAGATTATGGCCATATAGCTTGTAACAGTGTCTGTCAACAAACATAAATAAAAAACATGCTTTAGGACAGTTTTGGAAAGGTGCTTAAAAGGTTTTGAGCCCTGCACTATTACTACTATTAACCATCATGCACAAAATAAAATATGCACTGCAGTGCAGACACAAAGTGCAAATTGGAGAGACAGACCATAAGTGTTGTTCAATAAATGTTTACTTAAGTTAAGACATTTTGTGTATTATTTGTTATTATTAAGCTGTTATATTTTATCAGATGGAGGAAAAAAAGAAAACCAGCCAAACATATCGGCCAAAAAAAATCGGCATCATATATCGGCCATCGGCTCTTCTGATTCTGTAAAAAATCGGCATCGGCCATAAAAAACCCATATCGGTCTACCTCTAGTAAGAAGAACGACATGAAAAAGGATGATGCTCCACCGCGAGCGTCAGCGGCACTGACCATTTGCTTGACTTTGGGCGGCTGAGGGTTGGCCTGCAGCCGGCGGATCAACGGCACGTTGTTCCTCGACTGCCTCTTCTGCACCCAGTAGCTCAGCAGGCGCTCAACGAACACCCGCTTCCTCTGAACCGCCACCTGGTTCAGGATGGTGTCGAAACTGACCCACGGGGAAACAGGAGGAGATATTAATCAGTAAGTCCTCATCATTTCAGAGGGGATAACCTGAGCAGAAACACAACCTTCTATATTGATGCTCTGCGTCTTTATATCTGTAATAGGTTGTAATCAGTAAAGATCGTCTGACTGCTCCTGATTGTTGACCTGTTGGACTTTTTGATTCACCGTGTTACAGATATTAACTTGGTGAGTACGATGTTATTATTACAAAAATAAGTTGTAATAAACCAGATTTAACTTAGCTTATTAATGCACGGTTATTACATTGTCATGGTTTTCTTACCTAAACTAGACTGGTCGTTACTCATGTTTATTGTCCAGATTTGTGGACATGATCAGAAACATTCCTGTGGAAAACCTTTCTGAGCTGTACATAAATTAATTAAAAATAAATCTGGATCTGGATTCGGGTCTCAATGAGTAGGAACTGAGTGGACCTGTGAAGACCACTAGCGTGCACTGCACTGCAGTGATACTGGATCAGGACGCTGGGAAAAGGAAAACTTGATCTAATTAATAAATCTTCTCTTAAATGGTGATAAAAAAATCACTTAGTTTGTGTTAACCAGCCAGTATTTTCTTTTTCCGGGTTTGTGTTGTATTCTGTGGATCTTAAGCTGCATTACTTGGCTAATTTTCTGTGCATATTTTATCAGTTATTGACACAATTATCTCAAGTATGATTTGACTCCTAAAACCTGACAGTGTGCAGGAGAAGAGAAAGTTTATTCAGTTGAAGTTAAACAGAGAGAAACAGACTTGAGTCGACTGAGTATGGACTTATAATTTATGTGAGAGATGCATTCTGGGAGTCCCGTTTGCCTGCCTACCTTGAAGCGGTGATACTGGGCCCGGAGTTGGTGGGGGTCTCAGGCTCTGGTTCTGGTTCAGGCTCCGCTCTCTTACTCTTCTTCTTCGCCCAGCCCTTGGCCCGGGACTTCCCCCTCTTGTCGGCCCTCTTGTGGCAGGCTCCGTTTTTCGGGTGCGGCTCCTCGTAGATGTTGAGCGGCCGGCGGTCGCAGCCTCCAGGCGTGTGGCTGCAGCAGTAGGCGGTCTTTTTCACAGAGAAGGTGGCGCCGCCGGACGACGTCGATTCTTTGACGGGCTCCATCTTCATGTAAAGGCCCGCCTTCTGGGCGCAGCTGACATGGAAGGCGGTGTAACAGTTGATCTTGTCGCATTGAATGCACGCCCCTGCGCCCTTTTCTTTACACAGATAGCAGGTGAGCTTCCAACGCGCTGGCGGGATATTGCGGACACCGTCGATGGGCTCGATGAAAACGGTGTCAGAAAAGCCGACCTCGGGCACCCACAGAGCGCACGCTACGTGGCCCCAGCGGTCGTCGTCGGTCTTCTTCAGGGCTCCGCCTCGGTTGGGGCAGAAGACGCACTCGGCGGGCCGCGACGGACACTGCAGGCAGTGGCGGCACAGCCACTGGCCCTCGGGGATGTACGGCACACCGTAGCACTCCTGGTGCACGGCGATGTTGCAGCAGTCGCAGAAGAGGATGACGTTACTGTCGGCTCCGTCTCCATCCATGCAGATACAGCAGACGGCGTCCTCGTCCACCAGCGACTGCAGGTCGCTCTGACCCTGCGTAGCCGAGTGCGACTCCTTCTCAAAGCGGTCCATGAGGAACTCGAACAGGTTGTGCGACACCTGGCTGATGCCCTCGCTCTTCCTCTTATCGTTGATGAGCTCCAACCAGGCGTAGTCTTCCTCGTCCATGTCGTACTCCACCTCCTCGTCCAGCTCCTCCGCCGTCCTCTCCTTGTATTTGTAATACGCCAACGGCCTCTTCGGCACCACCGGCAGGTTGTATTCAACCGTTCTAACCTTTGGCTCCAACAGGCCGCCGGTACTGCCGTGCGTGCCGGTGCCTCCGTGTGAGGCCATGAGCGCAGCGTTCTTCTTCTGCTGGTTGTTTTTGAGGCGCACAGAGCGCACCAGGACCTGCTGGGGCTTCTCGTTGTTCTCCTTGTTGCTGTTGCACTCCATGATCTCCTGCGCCGTGGGGTCGTCGTCATTGATGACGTCCAGCCTGTCGTAGATGCTGAGCCGGTGCACGCGGCCGTCCACCTCCAGCTCCACAATCCGCTGAGCCTGTGCATACGTCAGCGTCTCCCGGTTGGGCGACGGCTTGATGGGAGACGAATCCCTCTTCATCACCGCAGGTCGGTGATGTCGACTTTTCTTCTTCATTTTGAGGCCGTAAAGACCCTGAAGACCAGACAAATGAAAACAACAATTTGTAAATGACTCACTTGTGTGATGTTGTTGTGGCAGCAACTGACAATCTTTCATGTCGAAGCAACGACCAGCACACACACACAGAGAGCAGTGTGTGTTGGATCTAACAGAACCTGCAGTAATGGATAACAGCTTTAACCCTCAATGAGGCATTGCAGGAAAAAAAGATTGGCAGTTAATGTGTTTACACAAGGCTGTCACCTCTTCCAGCCTTCAATCATAGAGGACCAGACAAATATGTAAATGTAATATGTAGAGCATTGCATAAATGAAATAAAGCGTAAAGTTAAACGCGTTTCCGGATTTAAATCAGACATTATTCTATCAAAGAATACCAACAACACTCAGAATCCAACCAAACTTTCGATACTTGACATTTTCCAATACTAGAGGCTGCAGACAAATTTCAGTCAGTAAAAAGTATTGAGGTTTCATACCCAACAACATAAAAACTATTTAAAAGAAATGAACAATATCACTAAAGCGAAAGTGAAGTCAGCTCATTTATATAAGAGGGTTTCCACATGAGCATCAGACCCCTTCGTCAAGTGATTTGTACCAAAACAACAACTGTAACAAGTCTTGGAAGAACTGCTGTGTCTGTTGTAGTTCATGGTAGGGTATAAAATATTGATAATGTTTGAGTGTTGACTCAAGTATCAAAAATCCTCAAATTTGAGAAGCGGGAAGCATCGAATGTGTGGCATTTTTGCTTAAAAACAACTTGCATGATTAATCAATTATCAAAATAGTTGCCATTTCTTATGTCAATCAACTTGAATCGAATAATCTGCTCGTCGGTTCAGCTCCACATAGAGAGGAAGCTTTACGTAGAGCTGAAACGATGAGCAGATTCATTTATAAGACTGTACATTTGTTCTCTGCACTGTGTGGAAGCACGTAGGGCGCTAATGAAAACCGGAGTCAAATTCAATGTTTGTGTCAACATAAGCGCTGCAACTAGTTATATTATTTTCTTGATTACTTGGATGAAAATGTCCATCACAGTTTCCAAGAGCAAAAGTTGAAATGTTTAAATGTCTAGCTTTGTCTGACCAACACTACTGAACCAAAAGATAGTCAGTTAACTCTCATAGAGAATGAAGAAAAGCAGCAAAATCTGGTCCTGAACACAAAGAATGTACAGTAGTTAAGTATAATTTTGAGGTGCACTTTGGAGGCAAATACTGTGCTTTTCACTCCACTACAATATTTGATAACTTTAGTTAATTTGCATATGTTAGATTAGATTAATAGGTCCTTGGTCCTGCAAAGATCTGCAGGCCAAGCTTAAACTTGAGACCCTTATCTCTTTAAATGATTTTAAACTTAGAATAAAGGAAGTGGTCACTGCTAGCTGCAGTTGCTTCAATTAAATAACAAACACGTGTCCAGCATGCTGCCCTGTTAATGCACTGTATGATGTCATGTATTTTGTCATACCTATTGTTGCTGTTGTGATTCAATGTTGTTGTGTTGGATACTGCTATTTGACCCTGTCTTGGCTACGTCTCACTTGTAAAAAGAGGTTTTAATCTCAATGTGACTTCCTAGTTAAATAAAGGTTATATATATTATAAATGCAAAATATAAATCAACTAATAAATTATGAGGTATTATTAAGGATTAAGCTATCCAGCAGTACATAAAGTAGTTGAAATTAGCTCAACCTTTACCAGCTGCAACATTAGTAGTGATTATACATTAATGCATTATAATCCAGTAATATTATGTATATGATTCTGAAATGGGACATTCTGCATTATGAATATTTTTTACTTTTGGTACTTCGAGTATAGCTCATTTTCAGGTTCATACTTGTATTTTGGGTTTCTACTAGAACATGTTTACATGCTTTAATGTTTAAAAAACACTTTATTTTCCTCATACTGTCTGCTTGAATATACCTGTATTCACCCTCTGTCTGAAACGCTCCGTTTTAGTACATTTCAATGGAATTGCAACAGAATTGTGTTGCTAGGCAACAGCTCGGGTCCATGTTTACTTCCTGTCAGCTGATGTTATTCACATACACTGCAACAGGGAATAAACTGGGACACATTTAGAATGTTTACATTTAAAACTTTGAAATGGTCTAAATATTGTAGATTTGTGACATCACAAATGGACAGAAATCCTAACAGCTTGTTTCAAAAGCTGTAGTTTCTGAATACGGGCTGTGTGTATTTCTCTGTGGATTAATTAAGAGTTTCGATACCTTCACAGTATTTATATAGAACTTAAACCTGCTTTATAATATAAAAGCCATGAAAATGTCACTTTTTACAATATGGGACCTTTAATGCATTATAATCCAGTAATATTATATATATATATGATGCTGAATTGGGACATTCTGCATAATGAGTATTTTTACTTTTGGTACTTTGAGTATAGTTCCATGCTAATACTTTTAAGATATTGTGACAGTAGTATTTCTACACTGTGGTATTGCTACTTTTACGTTCTTAAACTTTTATGTTCTTAAACGTCTTACATTGGGGGCGGCAGTAGCTCAGTCCATAGGGACTTGGCTTGGGAACCGGAGGGTCGCTGGTGCAAGTCCCCGCATGGACCAAGTACTGAGTGTGAACTGGTAGCTGGAGAGATGCCAGTTTGCCTCTTGGGCACTGCCGAGGTGCCCTTGAGCAAAGCACCAAACCCCCAACTCGGGGCGCCTGTCAGGGGCAGCCCCCCTCGCTCTGACATCTCTCCATTAAAATGCATGTATATAGGTCCTGTGTGTGGATTCGGGCCTGTGTGTACTATGTATCTGTAAAATATAATAGAGTGAAAAATTGAATTGATTAATGAAGTGCCTTTCTTCTTTCTTCTTCTCCTTCTTCTTCTTAAAATATCTGAGTACTTCTTCCACCACTGGTTGAGAGCAACTGAAAACAAAAAGTGTCAACATACTTGGCCAATAAAGTTGTTGTGAAACTAAAAAACAGCATGCAACTGCTGTTGTAGCCCTGCAGTGTGCAGCTTTAAGTGTGAAGCCCCAGTGTCTGTTGGTGCAGCTTTAATTTATGAGATCATGTTTCCAGTTGGCTGCTGGATGTAGTTACAGTAAAAGGGGGCGGAAACACACTGGATGAATGAAAGAAATGTACCCGAGAGCAGCACACCTCCACTCGGACTCCAGCTGGCCTGGCTGCAGGTTTCTGCTTGTTGTTGGATATCACCGGTCTAACAGCTCGTTCGGTTTCTCCCGGTTGAACGGTGTGTGTGTGTGTGTGTGTGTGTGTGTGTGTGTGTGTGTGTGTGTGTGTGTGTTAGCCACCAGCTAGCGTTAGCTCCTCTTTACCGAAACCACAACGTTGATGTTTTGTTTATTAATCGAGTCAGCTTTAATGTGATAAACCAAACACGGGTTTGTTAGAGGAAAACACGACCCGGGCGGTGTCCTCCGGTCGCACCGCGGCATCTCCGGTGACCCGGTTAACCGCGTTAGGACACTCCGTCCACAAACTAACGTTAGCCTGCTAGCATTACAGCTAACTGAAAGAGGGGGGGGGAGGAAATATGGCGACCAACACAACAAGAAAGTGCCTCGATTTGGGGAAAAGGAGGCTTTCCCTGGGAGCTGGTTCTGGATTCAAACCAGCCCAGACTGTATGGCTGGTGTTAAAGAAGCCGAGCGCAGAGTGAGGCTGAACTTACCTCGGCGTGTTTTCACCAATTCAGCTTATTAAAAACAGCAGCAATGGCGGCCTGCGGCCTGCGGAGCGGAGCGGCAGTTAAATCCACATTCAGTCCGCCGCGGCTCATCCAACGAGCTGCTGCACTAACCCGGGTTAAACTTGAGAGGGACCGACAGGTATCCAGGGCGACGGAGACCGAGTTTCACGGGGGGGGGGGTGTTTATTGCGTTGATCAGGGGTGTAATTACTGATCAATAGGGGCCGTTTGTAAGCAGTTAGAAGCGGCAGAGCTCAGCAGCTGCCCGAGCTTCTCTAACCCCAACAACAATGCGGTTGTGCGAGTACGTCCTTACGTAATGACGTCATCACGCACAAAACCCACTATTTGGCAAGCAGAGGGCTTTTCCAGTTTGGTATGTACTATGTACATAAGCACTGCACTTAAAGTGGCAGTAGGCAACAATTTTTTGTGCATAATTTGGCAAAAATTCCATAATAACCTTTCAGCATATTGTAATTCAAGTGTTCTGAGAGAAAACTAGACTTCTGCTCCTCCTCATGTCTCTGTTTTCAGGCTTTAGAAAAAATCTAGCCCCGTGACGGCAGATTTTGACCAATCACAGGTCATTTCAGAGACTATTGTTTTGTATGTATTCTTTAGCATAAACGTGTATATATTCAACCAAGAGACATAGACTCACCCAATGTTGGACAATAAGCTCAGACAGCCATGAAACATGCAGTTTATTGTGCTCTCTTCGCCAAACCCCCGTTTAAAAAGTGAATTATAGGTTAACTGGTCTTAAGCATGATAATGGTGTTTATTAAATTATGATCAAATATGTTTTTTTAATTCGCTAAGAAGCACTTTTCAATTCGGCTGACATAGAATAAGCCAGACGATGATCATTTTTGTAAAATCATGACTTTCTCAGGTGGTGAACAGTCGTTTATCAGGGTGTAATTAGGTTTAAACACAGGGACTGATAGTGATAGTGGACCCATGTGATGCTTTAAAGTGGCAGTAGGCAACAATTTTTGGGCATAATTTGGCAAAAATTCCATAATAACCTTTCAGCATATTGTAATTCAAGTGTTCTGAGAGAAAACTAGACTTCTGCTCCTCCTCATGTCTCTGTTTTCAAGATATAGAAAAAATCTAGCCCCGTGACGGCAGATTTTGACTAATCACAGGTCATTTCAGAGAGAGAGAGCGTTGAGAGAGATAGATAGATAGATAGTAACTTTATTGATCCCGAGGGAAATTCAAGTTTCCAGCATCACAGTTCCATAGTGCAAACATATTAGTAAAAACGTCACAGGTAAGTAGTACACATGTTAGTAAAAAACGTCACAGGTGAGTAGTACACATATTAGTAAAAACGACACAAGTAGTAACAAGACACATGTAAGTAATACAGAGTATAAAACAAAATAAAACAAAATATGCAATGTGCAGAAGAACTGTTAAAAATGAATATAGTGCAAGGTAAAAAAAACAAAAAAACAACTGAGATACAGGACTATTTAAAGAAAAAGTGAATGTAGTGCAGAAAGTGATATAGTGCTGGATAATAAAATATAGGAGAAACAGACATTAAGAAATGTCAGATATGGAATATAATGCAGGATAAGAACTGAGGTAGAGAAGTTTTGTAGTGTGCAGAGAGATCCATTGTGTTACTGTTTTGTATGTATTCTTTAGTATAAACGTGTATATGTTCAACCAAGAGACATAGACTCACCTAATGTTGGACAATAAGCTCAGTCAGCCATGAAATATGCAGCATATTATGATCAAATACGTTTTTAAATTCGTAAGAAGCGCTTTTCGATTCGGCTGACATAGAATAAGCCAGACGATAATCATTTCTGTAAAATCGTGACTTTCTCAGGTGGTTAACAATCGTTTATCAGGGTTTAATTAGGTCAGAACACAGGGACTGATAGTGACAGTGGACCCATGTGATGCTTTAAAGCTGCATTAGGCAACAATTTTTTGGCATAATTTAGCAAAAATTCCATAATAACCTTTCAGCATATTGTAATTCAAGTGTTCTGAAAGAAAACTAGACTTCAGCTCCTCCTCATGTCTCTGTTTTCAGGCTTTAGAAAAATCTGGCCCGTGACGGCAGATTTTGACCAATCACAGGTCATTTCAGAGAGAGAGAGCGTTCCTATTGGCTGTGCTCCGGTCATGTGAACAGAACTTGGTGTTCCTTCAACAGATTTTACAATGGCGGCCGCGTCACAAACTTTCTCATTTTACAGCTAAACAGTAACTACAAGATGATTCTGAGAACATCTGAGGTGAGAAATAGTCATTACAGTAACAGAATATTGATTCATATTTGATCAGCGCTGCCTAGTTTGACCGTTTGGTCGGAGTTCGCGAGTGATTGACAGCCGGCTCTCATAGACTGCAGCTGGCAGCGGACCTTGTTTTCCTCCGGTAAGTGAAATCCTTCAGATGCCGTTAGGAGCACCGGAGGACACAGTAGGACACAGAGGAACAGGATTGTTTCATGTACTACTGTCACGATATAGCGGCCGTTTTCTAAAAATAACTTTTTTAAATCATAATTGCGCCAATTTCGCATACTGCAGCTTTAAATACAAATCCGAGATACTTGAACTTTACTTGAATATTTCCATTTTATACTATATACTTCTACTCCACTACACCTCAGAGGTAAATATTGTACTTTTTATTTATTTATTTATTTTTTAACCTTTATTTATTCAGGGGGAGGTTCACTGAGAGCAATGCTCTCTTTTTCAGGAACGCCCTGATCACATTCACACAGTTACACATTCACACCTGGAAGCTTCCCAGTACAACCACAGTCTGATCTGCTGGCCACTGAGCAGCTCCACTGGAGCAGTTGGGGTTAAGTGCCTTGCTCAAGTGCACCTCAGTGGTGGTAATGAGGGAGGGGCCACTTTCCCCACCCAGATTTATCCTGCTGGTCTGGGGGATTGAACCGGCGACCTTCCGGTCTCAAGCTCGCTTCTCTAACCTTTAGGCCTCCACTGCCCTGTTTTTTTGTTTACACATATAAAAAAAGTTACAAGTAGAGATTACATAACAACAACAAATGTGATGGAGAGGTGCAAAAAAATTCACGGTGGGGCTTGATCAGGGCACTCTCCAATGCTTACCTTAATCAATTTAAAAAGAAGAATAAATTATTAAAAAGGATGGTAAAGAGAGAGAAGAGAGAAAAAAAGAAAAGAAAAAGATAAGATTACACACAGCAGCAAACATCCATTTACAATCCAAAGACAAAGTTAAATGGAATTAAGATTATCATTCATATTCATTTTTATTCCACTACATTTGCATTTCAGATCAGTTTTTCATCCCATTCAGTGATGAAACTCCAGATGTGTTGATGTTGAATGTTTATGATAAACTAAAGGAGGTAGTGTTCCTTTATGTGTTGAGTGAATTTTCCTACTTCTTAAGCTAAATAATTTTAAAAAGCCTCTTGGATCAGCTGGAAAATGGGTCACAAAGCTGAAAACAGGGCTGTTTTTCTGACACCATGAAAAGTTGACTTTTTAGAGACACATAGTTCTCGCAGGACAGCAACGCTACAAACATATGTTGGTCTTAGAGAATATGAGTAGATTAAACTACCCAACAGTATATAAAGTAGTTAATAGTAGCACAACCATAAACATTTACGACATGCAAATTGCTGACAGAAAAAAATTGTTTAATAACTCTTAAAATACAATGTAAACCATGATGTTGTTTGCCTCCAAGAAATTACTTTTATTTTTAAAATATAAAATGTTTACAATTCCTCAAGCCTGATGGATGAAGGATCTGTCACAAAATACTGCACATAAAATAAGACAAAACGGTAAAAACATACTCCTCCGATTGGAGAAACATCCAGTACAGCGTGTTTAGCTTAGCTTAGCACAAAGACTGGATGCAGGAAAAGGCTAGCAGTTTCCCCCTGCTTCCAGTCTTTGGGCTAAGCTAAGCTAAACATACTCTGGTCCTCTCTCTGTTCTGTACGCATAGAAATTAAACTGATTTCCATCTTGTTATCAGGCAGACTTTCCCAAAATGCCATACTGTTCCTTTAATGATAACTCTGTTTTTCTTTCCACCACCAGCTGTCAGAAGAATCACGTGGAATTGGCCGGTGGATCCGTCTCGTCTGAACTCTGGTTGGGACGGTTGGCCAGGGCGTCTTCTCTGGAGAGCAGGTTGTTTTTGCGGAGGTGGCAGGCCTGCTGGTAGGGGGGGCATATGGGCGGCTGGGTGGGGGGTGTGTACTGGTACTGTTTACTATCATCCAGCTGCAGAAAGAAAACCATCAACAGGTCTGAGATTGTGTGACGAAAAGGAAAAAAATACTATATCAACTAGTAACAAGAGTCCCTTAAAATACCCTTAATTCATCCATAATTTAACCCTGAAAACAAACCAGACACCTTAATATACATCAATGTGTTTGTTTGGTAGCCAGAGATCCTTTAATTTGTCCAATAATTTGAGAAAAAAAAACACCTTAATTAACAAAATAAGTAGATTTTAAGGGGTACATTACTTTCCCCTTAATTAATTAGCAGTATTTGACAAATCCATAAATGATCAGTTTAATAATATTTGAAGGGATTCTTAAGTCTTTTAACATTGCTTGCTTCATCTATCTTTTAAAGTGATAGATTTTGAGATTCAGACATGACAGGACATTTGCAGTAAGAGCTGCAGCATTTGGGGTTAATTAACAGATAAATTAATGGATCATAATATATTTCTTTAATGGATTATCTGCACTAAGGTGTAAGGTGTAAAAATCCCTCAAAATAATTATCAATCACATGAAAACCATTCCTGAATTTTAACCTTAACTGAAAAATTGAGGTCTATCTAAGGTACTAATTAAGGGTGGCTTTTATGTTATTTGTTACATTTTATGGGGTTTCCTTCCCTTAAAAAAATACCTTAATATAATAACAATCAATTCATTTATCCATTAATTATCCCCTTAAAATTCCAATAAAATACCTTAATTACATGATAATTGTAATGGATAATTAATGGAAGTTTTCATTAATAGATTACATTTCATAGTTGCAATAAATAAAGCACTATTAAACTAATTAAAATGTCTGAACCAGGCTTGTTTTAATGTAAGAACCATGTTTCTGTTGCTCACTTTGACTCAGTAAAGATAAACCTGTGTCTGCTCACCTGCAGAGGGTAAGTCCTGTCTGAGTCGAAGGCGCTGAGGTCACCGCACGCCAGGAAGGGAACGATGACGCGGTTCGGACCCTCTAACTGGTTGAAGTCCACATCTGAAGGACAGAGACCAGAACGCAGACTGAGAACAGACCGAGGAGGACCAGGACCAGGACCAGGACATGCAGAGGAACTAAAGACTGATTCAGTTCAGATTGAAGCTACTGAAACAGAGACTACTGGTATGTAACCAGTAAAACACAACATTGACCAGGGGCTTATGGTGGCTAATGCTAGTAATCTTTATACAGATATTGCGTGCGTGCTGTGCGTTGCAATGCCCATACTACCATAATATTTAGTATGTCCAAATACATAGGATATCAAATGCAGTATGCCAAAAACACCAGGATGTCCTACTACATCTGGTCACATTTTGCAGTATGCAAGCCAGCACGCTCTTCTGGCTATTCTGACCCACAATCCTCTGCACAGCGGATATATGAGCAAGAGGGTCAAAGTTCAAGGCGCAATGTTATGACGAAGTAGTATGTCCAAATTGTATGCATACCGCATGCAACAGTATGTACTTTGTAAGGGCAACTGAAGTACGTTCTAAAAGTAAAAAGAAAAAATTTGCGATTTGGAACGTAGCCTATGATTCTTCTCTACTTGTGCTCCTGTTACACTGTGTTTTAGCGTTTACCTTTAACCCATTATTACCACATGTGGCCACAGGGGGTCACTGTTTGGCAAATCGAATACTATGCATTACATACTCACTGTGTGTACTATCGTTCAACATACTATTGTGTGAATAAACAGCAGTGTGTATGTTTTTCGGACACACTGAGCTGTAATTTACGTCGTCACTTCTTGAGAGCCTCCTTGCCTGTTGGAGACCACGTGTAACCATGGTAACCCGTGCCAACCTCATGTGACCAAAACAATGATTTGTGAGACTCAAAGTCTGAATTAATTTGAAATATATATTACCCCTAGCAAAGTGAAATCTTATACTTACAGTAAAATTGAAGCGTTATTGACGTTACGGAGCTGTCCGACAACGTCTGCTATGAACATTGTCGTCATTACTGCATTGCATTGTGGGATATTTATGCCGTTGTAGTGTCTATCTTTCAGTGACATTGTGATGCTGGTTTGAATGCACTCATATTTTGTGTTTTCCTGAACCAGATCAGATATCCAGACAAGGACCACATAAACAGAAAAGGGCTCGTAGTTACCGTAGGAATGATCCAGCAGAGGGTTGGACATGTTGGGGACGTAACCTTGAGGAGGAGAGTAATTCTGGCACACCACGAAGGCCTCTGCACACAGACAGACAGAGAGATGCTGTAAGTAATATGTCAACAGAGTTCATGCAAACACCACAAGTTCAGATGTAGATTAATGTAGTTTTTTAAGATTATTGTCTTAAAAGTCTCAGGTGTATATATATACGATAACTACATGAGCTGGGGGCGGGGTTTGTCTCCTGTTTGTGATTGGTCAGCGGGGGGGCGGTGGATGGCTCACCAATGCTGGAGTTCCTGCTGCTGCGAGGCTTGGCGCAGGTCACACCACTGAAGAAGATCTTGAGCTGAGAGTACAGCAGAGTCACGTCTTTACCTCTGAAGATCTGAAACACACAGGACAATGAGGGGTTAATACAGTCTGACAGTGACCAAGGCCCATAATGCACCACTGCATGAAATTATTTACACTGTGGGAATTATCCAGAATGTGTTTTTAGGCCACGGATTTTTTTTTTTTTTAGCTTTAGAGATGCTGGTACTTTGTTTCCGTTGAACAGAGCCAGGCTAGCTGTTTCCCCCTGTTTCCAGTCTTTGTGCTAAGCTAAGCTAACAGGCTGCAGCTTCAAATTTTACTCTCCGCCAGAAGAGTTAAATCTGTATTCAATTCTAATGACATTACATGTTATATATACGGTATATATACACAGTGAATTATTATTGGAAATTATTTTAATTATCTATAAATAATCAGAATCAAAGTTGGACTCACCTTGGCCACAAACGTCCCTCCAGGTTTCAGGACGTGAGTTGTGATGTTCAGAGCCTGGGAGACAAACAGGAGTCAGAATGACATCACAGACCGACAGGTGAATACAAACACACCTCTGTACTCACGGCCAACAGGAGCTGAGCCTGGATGTACTCGTCCACGTCATGGAGCCCGGTTACTATGGAAACAGAACAGGAAATAACTCCAGACGGCTGAATTAAAAGGAGAGAACGGGTGAGGACAGACAGGAAGTGAGCGTCTCACCGTCTGGAGCTCCGTCGCACACCACGAGGTCGGCCGGCTGACCCTCAAAGTGACGGATGATCTCCTGAGCCGTCGACACCTGAGAGGAAGGAGAAGAAGACGACACGAGTCATGTGACGCACCGCCGCACTTCTTCTTGTGTTTTACAAACCAGGACATGTCAGAAATACGTCATTAAAGGGCGACGGCAGGACGACTTGTTATGTTTCGGTACGAGAGTGAAGTCAGCGGTCCTCCACTAACGAGAGCCCACACAGTGTTCTCCACTGATCTTCCTGTCCTGCTCCATAGAACCTCCTAAAAACCAACAGATCCTCCGGGACCACTAAAACCTTTATAAGGGTAACTAGAACTTCATCAAGGACCCATCTTCAAAGACCCAAAGAACCTCGACAGGGACCCAAAGACCCCCCTCAAGGACCACTGGAACCTTTTCAAATATAACTAGAATCTCCTCAGGAACACACAGAACCTCCTCAAGGAACATGAACCCCAATTTGGAATAAAAGAAGGACCAACAACGATGGTTAAACATTATTTTTTGTTAAGTTCCTGCAGCGGAGAAGGACGATCAGAGTTACATGTTTATTCATCGTGACGTGTCCTCACCTTGGTGATGTCTCCCTGGATCTGAGTGACTCCTGGCAGAGGAGCCATGGCCTGCAGGTCCACCGCCACGATCTTCACCTCCTCACCCCCCTCACCCTTCTTCTCCTCCTGCCCTCTGAGTGGAAAAACAAAACAGTGATTTAGTTAACACTATTTGTATTATTAAAATCCATTTCACTTCTGTCCAGCTGAGTGTATGTTCATTAAAAAGAAAGCTAAATGAAACCTGAGTTTCCGACTGAGGACTTGACTCCAGCTGCCAGGAGCTGCACACAGATCCACTGCTCTGTTCACACCTGAGAGAGCAAAAAAATTTAATTTTTCACAAATGAGACATTTATGAAAAGACAGCAGAAGAATACAGTCAGGGACAGACGCACAGATGGATACCAAAGGAGCCCAAAGAGGTCAGGTGGCCCCTACACCAGAGCCAGGCGGGGACCTGTTTGGTGCCTTTAACCCATCGTCTCAGGTGTCCCGTGGGTCTCACCTGTGAACAGGTTGAACTCGTGGTCGAGCTGCAGCAGCTTGAAGGCGCTCCTCGCTCTCCATCCCTCCTCTTTGGCCAGACGGTAGTAAATGTCACGCTTGTCTTTGGAGGAGCGACCCATCCTGACCTCTGACCCCTGTAATGGAAAAAACACACATTTATACTGGTTTCTTGTCTTTTAGTTGAATCACTAACATGACTTGATGATGACATGTGATAAACAACTCTGCTGGAATATTTATTAATATATATATATATATATATATATTTTTTTTTTTTTTTTACCAAATAATTTTAAGTTATTTTTATTACTTCTTGTTTAATGGTCAATGCAAATATTAGTCTCAACATTACCAAATACTGTACCTTAAAGCTGCAGTGCGCGATATTGGCGCAAATATGATTTAAAAAGTTATTTTTAGAAAACGGACGCTATATCGTGACAGTATTACATGAAACAGGTAACCTGAAAAAAATCCTGTTCCTCTGCGACCTACTGTGTCCTCCGGTGCTCCTAACGGCATCTGAAGGATTTCACTTACTGGAGGAAAACAAGGTCCGCTGCCCAGCTGCAGTCTATGAGAGCCGGCTGTCAATCACTGTAATGACTATTTCTCTCCTCAAATGTTCTCAGAATCATCTTGTAGTGTACTGTTTAGCTGTAAAATGAGAATGTTTGTGACGCGGCCGCCATTGTAAAATCTGTTGAAGGAAGCCAAGTTCTGGTCACATGACCGGAGCGCAGCCAATAGGAACGCTCTGTCTCTCTCTCTCTCTGAAATGACCTGTGATTGGCCAAAATCTGCCGTCACGGGGCTAGATTTTTCTAAAGCCTGAAAACAGAGCCATGAGGAGGAGCAGAAGTCTAGTTTTCTCTCAGAACACTTGAATTACAATATGCTGAAAGGTTATTATGGAATTTTTGCCAAATTATGCCAAAACATTGTTGCCTACTGCAGCTTTAAAGCATCACATGGGTCCACTATCACTATCAGCCCTGTGTTCTAACCTAATTACACCCTGATAAATGACTGTTCACCACCTGAGAAAGTCACGATTTTACAAAACTGATTATCGTCTGGCTTATTCTATGTCAGCCGAATTGAAAAGCGCTTCTTAGCGAATTTAAAAACGTATTTGATCATAATTTAATAAACACTATTATCGTTCTGAAGACAAGTTAACCTATAATTCACTTTTTAAACGAGGTTTTGGCGAAGAGTGCACAATAAACTGCATATTTCATAGCCTATTGTCTAACATTAGGTGAGTCTATGTCTCCTGGTTGAATATATACACGTTTATGCTAAAGAATACATACAAAACAATAACATAATGGATCATTTAAACACACTTTATGAACCATTAACAAACATGTTTTACTTACTGTTTCACGTTCTGGTTCTGTTCCGGTGTTGATGATGATGAAGGACCCCTGGCTGCTGGTAGCTGTCCCCGGAGCGCCTGTTCAAAATGATGTTGCCAAACCAAACGTACCATCTCTGCTAGAAGATTAAATACAGGTATTTATCTTTTTTGATCATACTTTTTCTTTAATGATGACGATAAATGCTTTTTTTTTTTTTTCTGTAGTAGGCTACTTTCAGTGTTTCAGTGTTTCTGTCTTCTCAGTAGCGGCCACATGGTGTCGCTGCAGACACATTAAACTGCTTTATACAGAAACACAATGTAAAAACCATAGACTGTATTTAGGTAAAAACACCCTAAAATATCACAGAAAATATCACTGATGTCAATTAATAGATACAAGTAAAAGGGCAAGTTTATTGTTCTGTGTGAAAGAAGAAACAAACCAAATAAAAATACACAGAAACATTGTATTTTAAACGAAAATACTTCATTCAAAAATGCAGGCGGGAATAATAAATTCATATTGGAAATAAGATTTTAAAAAGTTCTGCTGTCTCCATCTCAATTATTTACTATTAACACACCATGAACCAGAAGACAGTAAGATTTTTTTAAGTGTCTCTTTTAATTTCTCCATTATATTAACATTAACATTGAAAATGACTTTTTTTAAAAGTGAGGTTTAGTGTGTTTTTTTTATGCACCGTTTACAGGATTATTAAATGGTAATAGATGAGAAATGATCCAATATGTTTAGCCAAAGTCTGTTACGTGAAAACAGGCTGATTACCTTCAATTCAAGACTTAAAAGTGCTGAGTCATGTTTCCAATTTAAATTAAAGTTACTCGGGAATTTCAACATTTGTTTCCTCAATGGAAGACTGAACCTCCTTGATAAACCCTTGAAATGAGAATTAAAGAATTTTGACAAGTAATTATAACGTCAATTTTGTCTCCCTAGATTCATAATTTTATTAAGTAAATGTTCAGAAAATTAAGTGGTTGTTCAAGATGGTCTTAAACATCATGAGAAATGACTGTATTTTCCTCCCCTATTAATGACTCCCTGAATCAATAGAAATGAGGTTTGGAGAAAATTATGCAAATCTTAAAAGAGCAAACACATCACACAGAAAATCAGTTTATACACAAACAGGTTTAATTCGAAAGATTTCCATGAAAAAAATATTTTCTTTATCCCTGTCACAATTGTATACAACAGCAAAAAGTATCAAATAAAATGAGCATCTGAGGAATCCGTTAAAACTCAAACTTCAACCTGATTTTATTCTTGTTTTCAGGAAGAATTTAAAAAAAAAAAAAAAAAAAACACAAAAATTAAAAACATTTTAAAAAAGTTAAACAACTTAAAACAACCAAAGGATGAGGAATGTCTCTACTACTAAATAAATACAACATAGCATGTAGAAAATATATATAAAAAAAAAAAAAAATACAGTATATTCAAAATACAAAACTGAATATTTGCATTGACTGTGCATTTTAAACTCAGAGACTGAGGGAGAGAGAAGATGGAGGAGATAATGTTTTCAGACAAAGTGATGAGATATCGTTGTGGAATCAATACTGAAACTCAGGTATAATATCAACAGACATCCAAAACTTTCAAACAATAACCAGCTGTGCGTAAACAAAGAAAACAACCTTGATGAACCTCGAACCTTTTGCTTCAAGAAGGTCAGGACGTCAGCTACCAGAAAGAACTGTCCGACTTTCTTCTTTTAACAAATATTTCCGGATTTAAAATCACAATTTTGATAATTTTAGCCTGTATTTTAATCAGGAAAAGACTTTGCCTGTTTGTAATCAGACAAAAGTAAACACTGACGTATGCGATATGTTTGCTACATGAAGAAAACGTTTATACTCCGCAGCGTTAAAGGTATCAAAAAGTCATGTTTTGGTATCAGAACTGAGACTCCCGGGTCTACGGAGGTGTGTGTGTTGAATGTGTGATTCACGTCAGCAGGTGAGGGTCCTTCGACATCACAGGGTGGGTGGGCTGTGTTTTAGTGGGTGGAGGGTGGTTCTTCAGAGGACAGGGAAACGTTCTTTAAATCTATGGAGACGTTTTTGGGAAATCCCCTATTCATTTTCTTGCTGTCAGATCAATACCACTCCGTACAAAAAACATTTTCATTGGAAAAGAACAGGATTCTTCTGTAATTTAACCACATGTATTTTGGGTTAGAACTTTATTAGCTGAACTAAAGGAACCTCTGAAGAACCCTCCACACCTACAGATCAAGTCCTGATCTGCAACACGCCGCCCATAGCAGCTTTCAAACTCAAGGCACTCAAATAAACAAGAACACCCGACAGGTGTTGAGGCTCCAAAAAGAGCAGCTCCATCGTCTGTGAACAGGAAGCGGCGCTGTGGAGCAACACAGAGTCATCCTGAACCGTGACCACGACTCGCTCCAGTCACCAGAAAACTCTTCCTTGCAGCGACAACGCCACACGCACGAGAACATTCAAACGCCACCGGGAGGCAGCTGTCAATCAAGTCAATGCCACTTCCCCCAAGGCAGCCTCGCGTTGACCAATCAGTGGCTCTGCTGGCTGGTGGAGGAGGAGTCGGCTGTGATGGTGTGGAACATGATGCCATTGCCGTCTGTGTGCTGCCCTTCGCTGCCCGTCACCCAGGGGTGGAGGAGGATCTGCTCCACGGTCGGCCTCTCAGACGGCTGCTGGTTCAGACACCAGCCAATCAGCTGCTGGCAATCTGCGACAGAAAAGCGAGGAGATGAACATTAACACATCTCTCGTTCAGAGCTTCCGATCTAAAACTTGATCCTGTGATCTGAGCAGAGCGGACTCATCGCGCTCGGACTTACCCGAGGAGATTTTGCGTCTGAAGTAAACCCGTCCTCTCAGGATCTCCTCGTCCTGTTCGAAGGGGATGTCCCCACACACCATGTCGTACAGCAGCACGCCGAGAGACCAGACGGTGGCCGAGCGACCGTGGTACCGGCGGAACCGGATCCACTCCGGAGGACTGTACACTCGCGTACCTGGAGGGAGAAGGAAGAGGAGGGGGGCGTTAGCTATTTTATCTATTCGATAATATAAAACAGTCTGATTGAGGCTCTTAAATGCTGTTGCAGTCGTCATGACAACAACATCATGTCAGGCAGGAAGTGACTGATCATCATCATCATCCTGCTCGTTAGCGACGGCTGCTGGTGTTTCTTGAAAGTACTTCCTGAGCAGAACAAAGACGCTGCCATCATCTGTCCTCACCCAACATTACAGAACTGGTGCATGATGGGAAGGTTGTCACTGACCCATCACACACAAGTTTGTACTGCTGTCCCCTAGCCCCTAATATGATTATAACTTTAACCCTAAAACAAAACATCAGACATCAAAATCCTAAAAAAAAAAAAAAGCTCTTTAATGAAGGACTGGTCAAAAATATCCACACTTTCCTAAAATTGTAATTCCTTTTTTGTAAAATCTTACTTAAAACTACTTACTTATCCAAAAATTGATTTCTAGAGTTGTTCAGACACCGATACCAGTATCGGAAATGTGTCCATTACTGGCTTAAATTCGGTATCAGCGATTACGCCATTCTATGAACCGATCCGATACCACAATTTATTAACCCAGAAAAAAATCAATTTGTTTAACTGTAAATCAATTCTTCTTCTCTGCTCCAAAACAGTAGCCTTCACTGTGATGTCACCCTGGAGATATCATGGCTGCCACTGGCTACTACTGTTTTAGAGCAGCGAAGAAGAACTGATTGCAGGTAGTTTGTCACGTGACGATAGCAAACAACAACAGTGCGGTGCTAGTGGAGAGAGTAACGGTAGTCAGAGAGAGGAAAATGTCGGCCATTTGGTCATATTTCACAGTGGAAAATCTAACAAGTAAAATGGCGATATGTTCAGTATGTAAGGCTTCTGTTTGGAGGGGTGGCAGCACCCTAGTAGGGTGTGTGAATATTGCACCCTGCAGGACAAATTAGCATCCAGGCTGTTCACTGAGGAGACAGCTAAGAGAGTTCAGGTATCGGAATCAATATCGTCAAGGAAAAAAATAGTATCAGAACATCTCTATTGATTTTATAAAACAATGTCATCCCTTTATATCTTTCTAAAGATTGTCCTCACCGTCTAAAAACATCCTCCTTTCCAATGCTGTCCCCACATTACACAAACGTCCTTACTCACTTTCCAAAATACATCTCCACTTTCCGAAAACATCCCCCCTTTCTTGTCCTCACTTTTCAAAAATTGTCCTACTTTTTTTTTTAAACGTACCCATGTTCTAAAAATGTCCCCAAATTTAAAAAAATGTCCACACTTTCCCAAAAGAAAAGAACAAACGAGGACCCGAGGACAGACAGACCGATGGGGCTGTTTGTGTCGTCATTGTTATTGTGACCCTACTTGTTTACAAAATCTCTCCACACCAACGTGAATAAACCTGAAATTGACATATATAATTCACAAATATCCTAACTTTTCAGATATTTTTAGATTTGTTTTCTAAAGATTAAGTAATACTCTCAAAGACTTTTATTTAAATAAATGCCCGTAAAGTCGCTATCTATCGCAGAATGAGGTAACACAATGGTGACTGAGCCTATGGCCCACTGATGAAAGCCCTTACATTGGCAGGATTACGATCTGGGTGTCTCTGGTGACATTGCACAGAAGGGAAGTGAAATCCATATTATTGCCATGGATGCCCCCAAAGTGAACAAAGCGGAGATCTTCAAGATTGTAAATTTAAATAGCCAAACCAACCGAGAAAAATCCCCTTTTCTCTTCTGTCAATTTGCTGTTGTCATGACGACTGCACCAGTATAAAACAGTAACAGCCGAAGCAGCTCTTCTATCAGACTCACCGTCGAACTCGGTGTATGCGGTGTCTTTGAGGAGGGCCCCTGAGCCGAAGTCGATGAGTTTGATCTGTCCGGTCCTCAGGTCCACCAGCAGGTTCTCGTCCTTGATGTCTCGGTGGACGACGCCGCAGGTGTAGCAGTGACGCACCGCCTCCAGCACCTGCAGGAAGATGCCGCGCGCCGCCGCCTCGTCCAGCGCGCCGCGCTCCGTGATGAAATCAAACAGGTCCTGCCCCGACTCGGGACGCTCCATCACCATCAGCCAGCCGTCCGCCCGCTCCCACCAGTCCAACAGCCGCACCACGCCGCCAAACGCCCCGCCCACCTTCTTCAACAGCACGATCTCCAGAGGAACCACCGCGCCGCACTGAGAGGGAAATATATCATCAACTCTCTGTCCATGAATTATAATACATTTCATATTGTCGACAGATAGCGATAATTAATACATTGAAAAATTTGAAGTACTGTGTATGCACATAATGCTATACATTTCAAACTGTTTCAAATCACATGCTCTTAAAGTTAGTTACATTGTACATACTGTTCCATTTTTTTACGTGTAACCTGAAAATGCAAAAACACTTTATTAAACCCAACTGAGTAAATGCCTCGCTACCTCTGCTCTCTGATTACGGCCTAATACAGTAAAGTTATGTCAAAGTGCATTTTCAGCTTACTGTAGCTGTAACACATGTTCACACTGAGCCCAGAAACTGAACTGTGTCTTTAAATATTATACTACTGCAGGGTGGAAAGAGCCCCAAAAATATTTAAATTAAAATCTCTTCATCCATTTGAAGACTTTAAAACATATTCAGATGTTTTGAATACCACTTGTAATGCTTAGATGTGGAACTAATTTGTCTATTGTGTATGTAAATAGTGTGTTTTAATTGTTTTGTCAATGTTTTTTTTCTTGTACACAGGCCTCTGTTGATAAATGATCTTGATCTCAATGAGGCTGCCTTTTGAGTTTAAGGATTAACTAACTAATTTAGCATCTTAAGTGGTAATCAATCTGACAGGAAGTTGTTATAAAACAGTTAATCTGCAGGTAAAATCTCACCAGAGAGCCCCACTCCGACACTCTGTCCCTGCACACATGTTTCACCGCCACCTGCAAGTAAACATAAACAACACCATTAGCACAGCCTCCATACAGTTAGATATAGCATACAATATAAAAGGGTAGTCATAATACAAATCTGAGACTGTTAACAGTAACATGAAGCTTTTTGTTTTTCTTTGATAATGAATTTAACAGGATTTTCCCTCCAGTTTTGGGTTATTTCACGAAAATATTATCAAACATGTAACCGGTTCCCCCAAAGAGAATAAAAATAAAGCAAAGTAGCTAGATTATTTTTCAAAATAAGAGGAAAGTAAAGCTTCATAGACCACGTTTCTTTGTGAAAACAAAGACCACATGCCAGGCAGAACTGAGCTGCATCAAGCTGGGCAGCTGCAATAGTGAAACAGGAAGTACAGGGAATAGACACTGCCTTCCAAATAAAAGCACAAAGTCTCAACATATCGCAAAGTAGGTTTTCACATACAAGGAATTTGCCTTGGTGTTTTGGTGCATAACCATAAACATAATAGGAGAAAATAAAAATAATAGCGAGCAAAAGTCAACAAACAAAAAAAATTTAAACCATTATAAAAATATATGTACAATATATCTGTTGTGAGCAGCAGCTGTGATGATCTGAAAATGTTATGGTTTACTCAGTCCAAATCTAAACCGTCAGTTTAAAATGTTTATTAGAAATCAAAGACATAGATGCCATAGTTAATTGAAAATATACATAGTTGCATAAATATATTTTGTTTATAGTTTCTGTCTCAACCATACTCCATTCTGTTTTAGTCCTGTAATACTCTTGCACATGTTGAATTTTGCACATCTACATTTGCGCATTTACTAACTCAATTATTTTTTATTAAAGAACAAAACATTGTAACTTGAGCACTTTGCTAATGTATATAGCATGTTATTGCACACTGGTTAATGTATATAGTGGGTTGTTCTATGTTTATAATTTCGGGTTTTTTTTTATGCTAGTTGTAGTAGTCGAGTATATTTATAGTGTATTCCAATATTCTTTATATTTTGTATTCTGTGGATACATTTCTCTAGTGTTGGCAAGTACATTTTATGTACTGTTGCTGTGCATTGCTTGGATAAGCTGCTGCTGTAACACAATCATTTCCCAATTAGGGATCAATAAGTGGGTATAACTAACTATAAGACAGACACACTGCATTATACTATTACATTGCACTACTATATCATACATTATAATATATTCTGCTATATATTAATATACTCTTCCATATTTGCACACCGTCACTTCACTGCTGTACTTATGTTATCATATTTTTATTTTATTTCACGTTATTCTATTTGATTGTATCTTTTTTAAGGTGTATTGGTGTTGGGACTTGTAGTCTATGCTACTGGATGCCTAAATTTCCTTCGGCATCAATAAAGTATCTATCTATCTAAAGTACATCTATCAATAAATCAATCAATCTTTGTCCACTCCCATGTTGATAAGCGTATCAAATACTCGACAAATCTCCCTTTAGGATACATTTTGAATAGCTAAGTGCGGCTTTTATTTTGAAGGCAGAAACCGGAAACGCAGCGGATTTGCAGTGTGTAGCTTGATGCTGCTGCTAGCCTCGGCGGCCATGTGCCAGGAACCAAAACAAAAGCAGCTCCCTCCCCCCGGTTCTTACCGGCAGCCCGTCGGCGAGGCGGAGAGCCGAGTAGACCGTGCCGAACCCTCCGCTGCCGAGCACCGATCCAAGCCGGTACAGCTTCTCAAAGGGCTGCTTCTCCGCTTTGGCTAAAAAACACACAAACAAAGAAAGAAAATGTAAATTAAGACTATTAACATGTGATTTGGAGGGTTGGGAACTGTAATGTCGCGCCAAAATCTGAACCCCACCCCCCACAAACACACACAAAAACGTCTCTAAGCCGGTTTCTTTTATCCCCGGATTGTTGCTAGCTCTTTAATATACGATTTTTAAAAGAAAAATGCTGCCTTTGCTAAGAAAATAAACCAAAAAAAGCACTGAATCCATGCGGCCACATGTCCTCACACGACCCCTGTTGTTCTTGTGCCAGCAGTTTAAAAATGGTGGACCGTCTACGTCGTCATCACCTCCAATATCAACCATTTAAACCATGTTTGCAATGTGATTAAAGCAAAAAAACAATCATATATTGATTTAAACAAAGGTTATAGTTGTTATTATGAGATAATAACACATTTTGGCACAACACCTGGCTTTCAAAATGGCCCCATGACTGTTATTATCTAAAGGTCACACAAGTAGCACACCAGTGGTGCTTTGGAAAATGTGTTAATTTAATCTTTAATTCGATTTATTATGTAAGAAATGTTGATCTTTAGCTGGTTTTAATAGCTCAAATGTGAGGACACGATGCTCTGAAGCCATCGGCTGAGTTACTTTGAATACATTTGGTGTTTTAAGATGATTTTTTTTTAAATATAAAGTCTAGAAAATGGCAGTTTGTTATTTCCACCACGTTTGTTGTTAAAAGCCTTTAAAGCCGTTAGAGCCGTTAAAGACGTTAAAGCCGTTAAAAGCCGTTACCTTGCTGTAGCTTCGCCGGTAGATCCATCGTGGAGGAGATCTGAGAGAAGGAGCCCAGCTTAGTGAGCAGCATGCTGTTTCAAAACATGTGAAATATCCGCCACGTAAATCCCCAGATAACAGCCGGTGTCCTCGCTTCTTTTTACGGGGCGAAAATGCGACGGTTACACGGTGAGAATCCGCCGGTCGAGAGAGAAGAAGTCAACCAGTCGCAGCCAGCAGCATCCAGAGAAGAAGCGCGCCACTCTGCTGCTGCCGGTGCCAATATTTACAAAAAAGATCAGATCCCTCCCCCTTTCCCCCCCCCGCTGAACGTTATATAACCTTCCACTTCACACTCAAACTAACACATGAATAAACAGCAATGTAACGAGTAGTATCGATTCACAGTGAATTTAAAGCCGGTGACATGAAATTGAGCCATAAACTAATGAGAAAACAGGGCGGACTAGTTTTACGTAGTAGGATAAGGCGCAAGGATTCAGGGGTCACTCCGGCAGTGATGCGGCTCATCAGAAGGAAGAGAACAGATGCCTCAAAATAATCGCATAGGAAATTCTTATCTAAAAATGCTAATTAAAACAATAAAACATTTTTTTTTTAAATAAGAATAATATTGGCAATAATATTAAGTTTTAATAAGTATTATAATAGTGAATTTAATTGCATATTTATTACAAAATCCCATTGTTTACTTTCAGGTGAACCCATTGCCCTCTGTCTCAGCCTGATTCATCTGCAGTGGTTTCCTACATTTCCCAGAATGCCTCTCAAAAACACCAGTGCACGAGACAAGGTAAATTTGAGATAATGTGATGATTGTATTGTGCAGTTGTCTGTGTTATCACTCATGTCCTCCTGCACAATCCCTCTTATTATTCTCCCGTGGCTTTTTAACTCAAAAATAATTTATGCTACAGATATTGTTAATATATCAACACATGCATATACACTTTATCGCGTTTTTCACAACAACTGAATTAATTTATTTTCTTTTGATTTGTTGCTTATCCTGCTGTTTCAGTTTGAATACTTTTCTAATTCCATACACATGCATTATATTTATAACAATAAATACAAACTCTTGCACATTGATCAACTCCATATGAGCTCATTATGATATTTAAACTATAGACTGTATATAAAGATGGACGACGCGTCCCCACTTCCTCCCACTGTACAGAAGTGAAACCGAAATATCCCAGATACCTGAGCTGCCGTCTTAAGATTTTGACATCATTTGGAGCCAGAGTGAGAACAGTAGTGATCGGGCGGTGGAGCTGCGGCAAACCAATCGCGAGCCGAGCACGGCCGCAGCTTGATAGCGAGGGAGAATCAGTCTCACCCCCTTTTTACAGCATCAAATAACTAATTAAAACCAAACTTATCAGAAAAACGATAATAAGAAATACCTAAAATGACCGAAACCATCTTTGCGAAAACTGTATTTGACGCGCTACTCTGACTTTTTAGTTTGGCCCATGTCCCATCCGCTAACATGGAGGGGGCGGGATTTATAGCCTATACTGCAACCAGCCACCAGGGGGCGATCAAGATGTTTTGGCTTCACTTTTGGGGAGCTGCCATGTCGTTGAATGACCCTCTCTAGAGCCATTTGTTGTAAGCGTAGCGTAGGTCATTTGGAGCAGAGCCAGTGCGTATAGAGTGTGTGTGTACGTGGGAAGTGAGTGGTGAAGCGAGAGAGAGAGAGTGGCGGCGACGGGAGCGAGTTACGTTATCGACCCAAGCAGGAAAAGTTAACAGAGTTTGGTTTGTCCCTTCTGGGCTACTGTAGAAATATGGCGGAGCAACATGGTGGACTCCGTAGAGAGGGGACCCTTTAAACCTGCAATAATTGATTTTTTTGGGCCATTTGGGGGCAACGGAAACAAGTTTTGACCTATACGTTAACATATTATCACATTTTAAGCTAATATGTTAGCATAACAGTTGCTTATTTACACATCCAGCAGTAACGGAGCAAAACGATCATTCATTTTTTAGCCATGTTTAAGTTCAATATTCTCTCTCTTTTAGCTCTGTTTTTGCTCTCCACCAACCCCTGAGGGAAATATCTGTCTCTTTAGCTGCTAAATGCTCCACTATGATCACTAGCTAGTCTCTAACTGGGTCTGTCTGCTGGTAGCTGCTGGGCAGGTAAATGTGCCGTAAAAAAAAAAAGATTATTAAATGAAATAACTTATTTACATCCTTTTTTTCCCACATAATATATTGTATTTGCTGTAACCGAGTGGAGCACCTGCAGCTCATCGGATATCAAAGCAGCACCACAATGTTTCCCACAATCCCCTCTGCCCGCTCACAAACTGCAGGAGCCGGTGGGATTGTTTTAGCTGAGGAGGCAGCGGCCGGGTCATATGACCTGGTGTACGTATTACTTCCCCACAGAGCCCCAATGTAGGTCAGCCCCTCCTCCACTTCACTGTAAGTGAATGTAAAGAGACAGATCAACAGAAAACAGATGTAAAGACACAAACAAGGAGCTGCTGTTGTTCTTCAAACTGATCTGAGCTCACAGAGCTTAGACATCCCTGTAATCACATCACTGTTTACTCACTGCTGCAGTAAAATGAGACGTTTTCTAAAGGGACTCTGGTGCTCGGAAACGCTGCCGCTTTTGTCCTCAGGGGCCGCCAAAATCAACACAAAATTAAAGTTCCTCGTAGTAGCTTTAAGTTTTTGTACAGATTAGACAAACAAGATATAGGGTTTGTTCCAAATCTTTTTCTTTTTACTTTTAGTACGCACTGCAGCTGTCTTCAAAGTACTTACTGTTGCATGCAGTATGTGTACAATTGGGACCTACTTGAACTTTGACCCTCTTGCTCATTATATCCGCTGTGCAGAGGATTGTGGGTCAGAATATAGCCTGAAAAACATGCTGGCTTACATACTGCAAAATGTGACTGGATGTAGTAGGACATCCTGGTGTTTTTGACATACTATGTATAGAGAGGCGAAGTCCATCCCCTTCCGGTGGACCCCATGGAAGAAAAAATATGCACAGTAGTCAACGGAGAGAGACAAATCATTTTTTTATCCCATTTGAATCAAACTTATGATGTGCGTCAATTTAAAAGATAATTTTACAAGTCAAGAAAGTCTCAGTTTGTCGTAGTTCCATTTAGTTTTGTGTAAACACTCAGTGAACTACATCTCTCGTCTAGCACAATATACGTCACCAACACTAGCTAGCTAGCTAACTTAGCTATGTTTCAGGCACAGATGAAACGTTATCTGACCTAATGTGTTTTATCAGCGACTCCTGGTCTTTTTATCAGCCGGGAAGAGAAAGAACGATCAGACCCGTTGCTGGTGTGAGTTCATCTCAGTAGGAAACGCGATTTTTGGGTGTGTCGTCTCTCTAATTACGTATTTTCACAGTCTGATACTTCAACAAACTACAACTTTCTTGACTTGCAAAATTATCTCTTAAATTGACAAACATCATATGTGTGATTCAAAGTGCAATTCAAACAGGATCAAAAAATTATTTGTCTGTCGCCGTTGACTACCGACGGTGGTCCACTGGAAGAGGCGGGACTTTGCGGGTATTGAGTACATATTCCCCAAATGTAAAAGTACTGGGATTTTTCTAATTTTATTTTGTGTTCGAGTTTAATAACTGTTCAAATATTTTCTTTTATACGTTTTATTTCCCAACATCTGTATGTCTTTACAAATCCCTCTCTACAAGGAATAAAATTGAACGTAAAAGAAAAAAAAGAAAAAGAAATCGTCTTTAAATATATGGAGTCTAAAAATAGTATAAAATCTGCCGTGTGTTCATTTTTTAATTGTAGGTTACTAAATGCCCAAATATGCAGATAAAATACTGAATACTGGGACCTCCGTGTCCTCCGGCTTTGACTAATAGTAGTAAAGTATGGATCGTTCTCGTTGGGACTATCTTCTACAAAAAGTAGTTCCAGTGAGAAATGTTCACAGTGAAGTCGTTTTTTTTCATCTCCACTGTATTTTGGAAAAAGCAAACTCTCTGAAAACTCTCTGTTAATCAAACAAACTATCGTCATGCCTTGATGCCACTATAGTTGAGAAAATCTGTTTTTGTGCTTTGGTTGAACTGATCCTTTAAGTTTGCCGCAGCAGATATCACTGGCTCTGTGTTCACATGTTGCCCACGACATGAATGTGACTCAGGTCATTTGTTCTCTCTTCTATTTTTATCTGCGTCTATTTTTGAAAGCTGTGAAAGACCTGAGAGTGAAGCCGCTTCCTACTGAGTCACGTCTCTCCGGCTCCTCTTCAGGACTTTTGGAAACGCTTCCACCTCTGGCTTCATTTCCATGGAGGATATTATTCTTGAGCGTCACCATCAGAGAATTGCAATGTCAGCACACGGCAGCGAATCGGAGGACGGCAGCAGCTGTGGCGACGCAGACGAAAGACATCTGCCGCGCTGTTCCTCGGCTAAATTAACCATCGTGGTCGGAGACACTCACTTCTCTGAGGAGAAGATGTTTCTGGTTCAGAGCTGCGACTATTTCCGAGCTCTGTATCGCTCTGGGATGAAGGAGTGTCGGCAGGAAGAAATCCACCTCAAGTCTCTGCGTGCTCGAGGTTTCCTCATCGCCTTGGCGGTGTTACGCGGCGAGATGCCCAACCTGGACGGCGACGACATCGTCGAAGCCATCGAATGTGCTGCTTTTTTGCAGGTGGCGCCGCTCACCAAGCATCTCATCAACCTCACTGACTCTGACAACTGTTTGCTGATGTATCACACCGCTGCAACCTTCGGCCTCATGGATCTTTACCACGCTGCCGCGCTGTTCATCCGAAACGTGTACGCCGACCTGGAGGCGGAGGTGAAGAAATCCTTACCGTCAGAGCTGATCTCCTACGTGGAGTCTTTGACCCCGAGTGTTTTGGTGGCTGTGGGCGCTCATGTGACCTGCGGTGTGGATGAAACCGTGCACGCTGCCTCCAGGACGGTGTGCTACCTGGATGAAACTGGTAACAAATGGAAAGTATTGACAGATCTCCCGCTAGAGGCCAGCACTTCCATGGCTGGAGTGACCGTTTTAGACAACAAGCTTTACATCGTCGGAGGAGTTCATGGACTTCACAAACAAGTCGTCGACTCTTGTTTCTGCTACAGCGTCGAAAACAACAGCTGGAGCCGGAGCTCCGGTCCGGCACAGCTGCGATACAATCTCAGCCTCGTGGGTGCAGACGGTCGTCTTTACGCCATCGGAGGAGAGTACGAGCGACGGGTGATGTCATCTGTGGAGATATACGACCTAAAGACCGGGAGGTGGGGGTTTGCAGCTCACTTGCCTCGACCGGCGGCGGGAGCGGCGTGCACCAAAACCATGAACAGGATATTTGTGTGTTTATGGAGGCCGATGGAGACCACAGAGATCTACGAGTAAGTCTCGAGGGAAGACGAGTGGCGGCTGGTTACCACGCTGATCAGGCACCAGAGCTACGGCCACAGCATGGTCGGCCACAGGGACAACCTGTACGTCGTGAGAAACGGGCCGTCGGACGACTTCCTGAGATGCCTCGTGGACTGTTATAATCTGAGCTCGGGCCAGTGGTCGTCTCTGCCCGGACACTTCGCCAACAGCAAAGGTTCGCTGTTCACGGCGGTGGTGAGAGGCGACTCTGTGCTCACGCTCAACAGGAGCGTGACTCAGGAGTTCGCCGTCGACGGGAAAACCTGGAAGCCCCGACGGCAGATGAAGGGTTTCCTCAGTAGTGGGTCTGTGTGGACGTTTCTGCTCCGGCTGCCGGATGCTCTCATGCTGCAGTGACAGCTTCACCTGCTCTGGGATTCATCAAACATCAACATGTTTTTACACTCAGACATGTATTTTCTACACGTGTGCTTCAATAAATTTAAACAATTCCTGTTCTGGTCTTTGTAATTTTGTATTTCTCTCAGCGATAGTAATGTTCTCACCAAACTATATTCGGAGATCTGGGAACACGGTGGCAAAAATAAGTATTGTTTCTCGTATTAGGTTGGGTTTAAATTAAGGTAAAGTAAAGGGAAACACAAATCGACGGGGAAACAGACTTGGACACAACAGAGACCCTCTTTACTCTCATCCTTTCAAGTATCATGTATATGGATAAAAGGTCTTACTTGTTTGTTTGTCTGATTGGAGTTATGCTGAAAATTAAAAAAATACACTTTACATATGCGTCTTGGAGAGACAAATGCATTTCTACCATCAACATCTGGCTGGATTGCATCTGAAACAACCTCCCAGGGTGGTTTTAACAATCATTTCAGTACATCCGTAATGCTTAGGATGCATTTACACGTATGTTTATATATTGATATATATATATATATATATATATATATATATATATATCAGATTGCTGTCCTTAGACAATAGAAGTAATTTAAAGGGAATTTTAAGAGATAAAAGCAGACTTTAAAAGATAATCTATGACTGTATCCTCCATCATCATCATCAGGATCTGTTTTCTAAATGTGATTCATCTCATTCAGTCGGTGTGTCTCTCGGTGCTGCTGGCTCCATGTGAACTGCAGTGTTTGTCCTCACACAGAGCTTCTGTTTCCTGCAGCAGCCTCTGTTTCCTGTTGGCACCGAGCGATGATGATGATGATGGAGGTTAACGGCAGGCAGAGCCAGGCACCACGGGCGGCCGGGCAGGACGCCAGCAGCTGGCAGCGATGCTAAATCTGACCCAGAGTAAAGAGAGAGAGGCCGGGGTCAGGCCGGGACACGCCGTCCTCCACAACCTCCGAGCTCGAGCCTGGGACCGAAGCCAGGAACCAGAGCTCTGAATCAGTGATGGATGAGCTTCTATATCTGAGGACATTAATCAGGTTATCAGAGTCTGACCACATGATGTGAGAGGCAGATTATTGTATTGTGTATATTTGTAGTAGTAGTAGTAGTAGTATTAGCTCCATGTCTTCCCTAGTGGTGGAATGTAACTAAGTACATTCACTCAAGTTCTGCACTTAAGTACAGTTTTGAGGTACTTACTTTACTGTTCCATTTTAAGCTACTTTATACTTCTACTCCACTACTTCTCAGTGGGAAATATTGTACTTTTTATTCCACTACATTTATCTGACAGTTTTAGTTACTAGTTACTTGGGCAGAAAATGGAAATATTCAAGTACAAGTACCTGAAATTGAACTTAAATACAGTGCTTTCCATCACTGGTGTTAATATTGGAGCCATTTTGCCACCAGTTTGTTTGTGTCAAATTCCTCCGACTCTGAATTACAACCAGGAGGTTGACGTTGACGGTTTATCCCACTAAACACTGTCATTACAACATGACATGAACGGAGAATCCGTCTTGATGAGGAGACCATGAAAGCGAGGTCACAAAGGTCAGGTGTTCACCTCACACCTCTGAAGTCGGATGCTGACAGACAGAGATTCATCGACATGTTCAGACTCAAAACAGGAAGTGAGAGGGAAATGTTTTGCTCTTCTTCTTTTACTTTCCAAGGCGTACAGATAACCGCTTTAAAAACCATCCAGATTGTCTGATAACAGGCAAGCGCATATTTGTTTTGACTGCAGGTCAGCAAGGTGACACGCTTTATGATCTCTGTGTTTACATGCGGTGTGTTTCTATCCAACCAGCACTGCAGAGGAACTAGGTCAGTCTAAATACAGCCTTTACACACACACACACACACACACACACACACACACACACACACACACACGTGCTGGTAGTCTGAAGTGGTGATGTCATTGTTCCCGTGGTGCCGTTGACCCTAGATCCTCACCCTGACATCTCAGACATTCAGTTGTGCTTGACCTCTCGCCGAGCTGCTGTCACTGTGAAACAAGAATCCATTAAAACATCATTAATCTTTCCTTCATTTGCCACTTAAAACACCAAACATCCCTTAATCTGTTCATTCATTTGTAAAAGACAAAAACAAATCCTTTAAAAACATCTTTTCAAAATATATTAAAATAATATATTATAATAAATTAAGTAAAATATAAATTATAATGACTTTCCCCCTAATTTACCCATTCGTTTGTAATTTACAAATCCCAGTTATTAACCATTTAAGGTGTTTTACATGTTAGGCCTATAGATATACAAGTTTAACCTTTTTTTTTTTTTTTTTTTTACTTAAATCCAGAGCCCTTAATTATTAAATTAAGTTAACCTTTAAGAGGTACATGACTTTCTGTTATGTCCTAAAATCTGCAGCAACACCAGTTCAAACCATTAATTAATGGAAAAATAAATGGACTGTAATAAGCTAATATATATTAAGGTTTCTTTTATTTTTGTACATTATCTGTGCGATTTACGGGGTTTTAAGGTGTTAACCTTAAAATCGACCAAATTGCATGAAAGCCATCCTTGAATTGTCACCTTGATTGATAAAATTAAGGATATTTTATACAAATTTTAATTTTTAGTTTAAATGGTTTTTTTAAAAAAATGTAACCTCTTAAAACCCCTCAAAATGGGCAGATAAGATAGTTATATCTTACTTTACATGAATGTATTCATGTATCAGCCCCCTACAATCCCATTGTAATACATTTGTTTTATTAATGGGAACACTATTTGTAATTTAAAGATAGAAAATTAAAAGATTCAGTTTCATAGTGTTTTGTTTATTGAAAGGAAATACAGTTAAGTATCCCTTTAATAAGTTAAGTAACTGACTGAAGTAAAGGAAGTGTGTTCTGCTGTACTGTGTGTGTGCAGGAAGTCATCCAATGAGGCCATTTAGTTTGATATAAAAATGTTTTCTATAATTAAAGGTGACTTTCTCGGCTCTGTACATATATGAATTGGAAACGTCTTCTCTTCACAGCCTCCATCACAGAGACCAGTGTTGTCTCCCCATCACCAGAGTTCAGACTTTAAATGGTCGTCTCTCTCTCTCTCTCTCTCTCTCTCTCTCTCTCTCTCTCTCTCTCTCTCTCTCTCTCTCTCTCTCTCTCTCTCTCAGCGGGGAAAAAGAGCCTATTTATAGACTGCAGAGAGCAGCAGCATGAAGTTGGTCTTCTTTAAACAAATGTGGCATTAAGGAGCCTCAGTGGTGCGAGTAGCGGTGGAAGAAATATTCTTCAGTCAAAGAAGCAATACCACACTGTAATGAGTAAAAGTTTTGCATTAAACATTTTACTTAAGTAAAAAAGTACAAAAGTATTAGCAACAAAAATGATATAATGTATCAAAAGTAAAAGTACTCATTATGCAATGCTACCATATCACATACCATATCATCCTTTTATTATTACTGTAACATTACTATTAATGTCGTTGCAGGTCGAGGTGGAGCAAATCATTAATAATCAGAATCAGAATCAGTCTATTTCGCCAAGTATACAGTATATGGAATTTGACTCCGGTTTTATGCGTCTCTCTAAACGTACTTACACAGAAATAGAAAAACAGCTGGGAATATATATATATATATATATATATGTATGAACGTACTTACACAGAAATGGAAAAACAGCTGGGAATATATATATAAAATATATATATATGTATATATATGTATGAACGCGGAGTGATTTTTATTTCCTTCAGAAAAAGAAAAAAAATCGCATTGGGTTCAAACCTCTTTTTCTTTATATTGTCCCAATGTTTTTTTTTTTTTTTTTTTTTACTTTTTATTGTTTTGGTATGTGGTGTTTGTTTGTTCTCCTGTGAAGCCCTGTGTAATTAAGTACCATTTTCATAGAAATGAAACCAATCTAAATCTAAAATCTAAAATCTAAATAGGATCTTATTAAACTTTAGTTTTTCCATTTCACGCTTTCTTTAAATTTCCTCAAAATTTCAGTCAAAACACACAGACGACTTCAGTCCCGATGGAAACTGGTGTCGCCTCCTTTGTGTCTCTTCGTTGTGAATGAGATCCCCCCACCATCACCACCAACACCCTCCTCCCTCCCAACCTCGCACAACACCCACTTCACCCCCGTCATTATAAGCAGACAATGATGTGTGACTCCCATGAATATTAAATGTATGAATATATTTTAAAGCAGCTGAGTGTGTGTGTGTGTGTGTGTGTGTATGTGTGCGTGTGCGTGTGGACAGCCGGGGAGGCGGCGAGGAGGCGTGGCACAAGACATTTCTCACCAGGCCCGCAGACAGCCGACCTTTGACCTGTTAACTTGTCTCAATATGTTTTTTTGCACATTTAGCTGTTATTAGCATGATTAGCGTGGTAGCATCCAGGAGACTGCTGGTAGCTGAGGGTCATTCATCATCGTACAGCGTGTTGTGTTTAAAGACAAGCAGCTGAAATAAATCAGTGATCTACAGACACACATTCATCTTTGTTGTCGTGGAGCATCAGTTTGAGTTTCTTCTCTTGGTCTAGATCAGAGGTCGGCTACCTTTACTAACCAAAGAGCCATTTTGCTCCCTCTTCCACCAAATAAAATTTGTCTGGAGCCGCAAAACATATTTGATAACACAGCCTATAAAGTTTTATATATAGTTATACTATATATACAAAAACTATAGTTTATTGCATTTATGAAATTATAGAACAAGAATAAAGAAAACTGTTTAGATTTTATTGCAATCTTTACCTGTTAACAAAACCAGACTCTTATGAAGGGGAGTGAAAGTAAAGTGGTATCGATACCGTTGTATCGGAGCCGTTTTGCGAGTACGAGTACATGAGCACAGTATCGGACCTGATGCCCGATACTGGTATCGGTATTGGTGCATCCCTAGTTCTGTGTTTAATTTACTTCAAAGTAGGCCTACACATGCCAGTGTATTTTTTCTCCTCTTCATAAGAGTTTGGTTTTGTTAACAGGTAAAAATAGCAATAAAATGTAAACAGTTTTCTTTATTCTTGTAAGCTGTGTTATCAAATATGTTTTGCGGCTCCAGACAAATTTTATTTGGTGGAAGAGGGAGCAAAATGGCTCTTTGGTTAGTAAAGGTTGCCGACCCCTGTGCTAGGCTAACAGTTTCCCCCTGCGTCCAGTCATTGTGCTAAGCTAGGCTCTTATTCTCAATGGCGCACATTTGTGCAATGCATGCATATGTACAAATGAATAAATGTAAATATAAAGAACCCACTTCTGTACTGGACGCACGGACATGAAACCACCGGTATTGACGATGACCGTGACATTTAAAAATGAAATCAGGCTTTGGGGCCTACACAGAAAGGCGCCGAGCCTGATTCGAACGTTTCTTGTTAGCGGGGGTTTTCTCCCACATTCCAAAGACATGCAGGTTAGGTTCATTGTTGACTCTAAATTGCCCGAAGGTGTGAATTTGAGAGGGAATGGTTGTCTGTCTCTATTCTAATCAATCATCCCCTCTCTCTATTATCCTCTAGACCCGAACCCCCCCCCCCCCCCCCCCCGCCCATTTCTAACACCTGAGCTAATTGGTATGCATTGCTCCCGGGTGTGACCCAGGCCTTATCTGAATTGTATTGTAAAACACATTTATAACTGTGTGGCACTGCAGTCTGGAGGTGTGTTAAAGCCACATTTGGCTGAAATCCCAGCCTGTTATACATGCAGTGGAAGGGGGTTAACTGGTTGTGGGGAAAACTCAGTAATATGTATATTGGAGTTACGGTGTTAAAAAGCCTTAAAATGGCAGACTGGAGTTCCTAAACTATCCGAGTGTTCCTTTAAGAAACTGACCAGAACCAGAGGAACCCTGGTACACCCAAGGGTCAGATGTGTGACAACCAGCCGAAGACACTTTGTTGTTGTGCGCTCAGTTGGTTAAGAGCAAGCCCCCCATTGTCTTCAGAGGTCAAAGGTCAGAGGGCGTGCGCGGTCATCTGGAGACATGAGACTGACTGTGCTTTCCATCAGCATGTTCATACATACATCATCTGTTCGGATTTATTATTTATTCCTTTGTTTTCTGTTATCTATGGTGTTTAACATTGATTATTCCCATTTATCCCTATTGTTTTATTAATTTTCCACTTTTTTCCTCTTTTTTTGTCAATCAATCACCAGTAAGCGGAGCTATTACCTTGGTGATAACTATTACATGAAATATAAGAGATGTTATAATAAAGATCCAATTATAAGACACAGTAATCTTTCGAAAATGGGCGGAAGAAGCTGCAGCTACTGCCAATCATGATGAAGCATTTAAAAAAAAAAAAGTTTTAATAATTTTCTCATGAGGTCAACAAACAATTAAGTGTGTGGGTAAAAAATAGTCAATTTTTGGCCTTTACAAAATTTGTGACACCCTTCATCACATCACCAAAACCCCAGTACTGATCATCCTCACCTCCATCAGTGGTAGAGAGGGACAAAAAAGCAGTGAAGCTACTTCCTCCTCAGTTTATCTGTTGTTGATTCACTTTTGTTAGTTAGCCTTCTATAACAGGATATTCCTGGTCTTTTAACGCCCATTGGTTGATAAACACTAATTCTAAGTCTCCTCAGAAATCATTAAAATGTCACAAAGCCAGAAATCCACAAAACAGATTCAGTTTTTTTTCCTTTTTTTTTGTTTATTAGATCATCCACTTGATGAAAACAGGAAAAAATGATTTCCCCCAAATATCACAAAACAAGATCCAGAAATGTAATTTCTTTAAAAGTTGGTTTGATTTATATTAAACCTGACTATGATTATACCTGACTGTTTGCACACTGACAATAATTTGCACTAATTTTGCATCTGTTTATACTTTTATACTATGTTTAATTCTTGTGTATATATTATATTGTATATTTGTAGATTTCAATTTTTTATTCTTATTTTATTCTAACACTTAATTATCCTACTGTTATTTTTACTGTTTTATTGCACCAACCCACCAAAGCAAATTCCTAGTGTAAACCTCATACACCTGGCAATAAACGAGTTTCTGATTCTGATTCTGATTCTGATTCTGAATAAAAAGTACTCCATAATTTTAGCACTTCATTCTTATAACATTTCCGGTCTCAAGATGGACAGTTAAAAAACAGAATAGCATCGAAATCGGTGCAGAAGAACCAGAGATATCATCCTTTTTTAAATTTGCATGCTTCCTCCTTCATTATCAAAACTAGGCGCCTACATTACCCATGATGCAGCTCGACGCGCCGACAGTTAGGCCGCATGTTCTCGCGAGAGTTACGCAGCTTGAAGACCCGAGACCTACAAACAAATATTTCAACAGACACTTTTTCGGTGACTCGAAGGCGCCATCTTGTGTCTGGACGCGGTGATGCTGTTGCGGGAGGAGATGGGAGGTTACTAACTTTCAAACGGGAAATAAAGCTCAGCTGTCGGTCGTTGAGCTCCTGCAGAGTTTCAGTGACACAGATTTAGTCACAGCTTTGTTTTTTAGACGAATTAACACCAACTGACAAGACGACAGCAGATCTGAGGCCTCTGCTCCGACAGTAAGTGCTTCATAACACGATCATTTTGTTGTTTTTTTGGAGGTATGTAATGAGACGTTTGTGGACTTTGAGCTAATATTTATAAGTAATATATTATTCAGCCGTTTGTCCACAGTAAGAAGCAGCGTCTCCGTCGACTCTCCTGTGGTAGTGTTGAAGGTGCTGACGTTAAAGCGGCAGTATAGGCAACAATTTTTTTTTGCATAATTTGGCAAAAATTCCATAATAACCTTTTCAGCATATTGTAATTCAAGTGTTCTGAGAGAAAACTAGACTTCTGCTCCTCCTCATGTCTCTGTTTTCAGGCTTTAGAAAAATCTAGCCCCGTGCAGATTTTGACCAATCACAGGTCATTTCAGAGAGAGAGAGCGTTCCTATTGGCTGTGCTCCGGTCATGTGACCAGAACTTGGCTTCCTTCAACAGATTTTACAATGGCGGCTGCGTCACAAACTTTCTCATTTTACAGCTAAACAGTACACTACAAGATGATTCTGAAAACATCTGAGGAGAGAAATAGTCAATACAGTAACAGAATATTAATTCATATTTGATCAGCGCTGCCTAGTTTGACCGTTTGGTCGGAGTTCGCGAGTGATTGACAGCCGGCTCTCATAGACGGCAGCTGGACAGCGGACCTTGTTTTCCTCCGGTGAGTGAAATCCTTCAGATGCCGTTAGGAGAACCGGAGGACACAGTAGGACACAGACGAACAGGATTTTTTTCAGGTTACCTGTTTCATGTACTACTGTCACGATATAGCGGCCGTTTTCTAAAAATAACTTTTTTAAATCATATTTGCGCCAATATCGCATACTGCAGCTTTAAAGGTCCCATATCGTGCTCATTTTCAGGTTCATGTTTGTATTTTGGGTTTGCTTTAATGTTAAAAAAACACATTATTTTTCTCATACTGTCTGTCTGAATATACCTGTATTCATGCTCTGTCTGAAACGCTCCGTTTTAGCGCATTTCAACGGAATGGCAACGGAATTGCGTTGCTAGGAAACAGCTTGGGTCCATGTTTACATCCTGTTAGCTGATGTCATTCACGTTACACTGCAACAGGAAATAAACTTGGACACATTTAGTATGTTTATTTTTAAAACTGTGAAATGGTCTAAATATTGTAGATTTGTGACATCACAAATGGACAGAAATCTTAACGGCTTGTTTCAAACACACAGTTTCTGAATACGGGCTGTGTGTATTTCTCCATGGATTGAGTGTTTTGATACTTTCACAGTATTTATATATCACTTAAACCTGCTTTATAATATAAAAGACATGAAAATCTCACTTTTCACAAATGGAATGGTGGAATGGACCGTTAAGTTAACGAACGTTAGCTAGCTAACGTAAAGTAACGTATTTTAAAATTTACTCAAGTACTGTCTGTGGCAGAGGAAGTATTCATCCTTTAACGTTATTTCAGTAAAAGTACCACACTGTTCTTTTCAAGTGACATGAAAAGAAAAGTATCAAGTAGGTAGATAGATAGATAGATAGATAGATAGATAGATAGATAGATAGATAGATGTACTTTATTGATCCCAAATTGGGAAATTCTTGTGTTACAGATTCAAGATTCAAGATTCAAGATGTTTATTGTCACGCCGGTTATACAGGTACAATCATGTGAAATACTTTTTGCTGGAAAGCTCCATTAAGAAAGAAACAGTTAAGTAGCAAAGAATAACATAATAAAATAAAGTAAAAGTAAAATAAAATAAAATAATAGTGCATTACAATAATATACAGTATAATAATAAGGAAATATGGTGAATGGTAAATATATACAAGTATTGCACAGGCATTATTTTTTTTTTTATATTGCACAGAGGTATGTATTCAGTATTGCACTTTTTAATTGTACTTATTATTGCACATAGTGGGAGAGAGGGTGTTTGGGGGTGTGATTTATCTGTTCAGCAGTCTGATGGCCTGGGGGAAGAAACTGTTCCTCAGTCTGCTGGTGTGAGTCCTGGGGGTCTTGTATCTTCTGCCAGAGGGCAGGAGGGAGAACAGGCTGTTGTGGGGGTGTGTGGTGTCCTTGATGACCCTCAGGGACTTCCTGAGGCACCGCTTGCTGTACAGCTCCTGCAGGCTGGGCAGCTCGCAACCGGTGATGTGCTGGGCCGAGCGCACCACCCTTCCCAGCGCCTTGCGGTCCACGTTGGTGCAGCTGCCGTACCAGGTGGTGAAGCAGCCTGTCAGGAGGCTCTCTATGGTGCCTCGGTAGAAGTCCCTGAGGATTCGCGGTTTCAGTCCGAATGTCCTGAGGCGCCTCAGAGCGTATAGTCTCTCTGTTGGGCCTTCCTGACTACAGTGGTGGTGTGGGTGGCCCATGTCAAGTTCTTGTGGATGTTGACACCCAGGTATTTAAAGGTGTCCACCCTCTCCACCGCTGTGCCGTTGATGGTGACTGGGGGGTGAGTGCGACCCCCCCTCCTGTAGTCCACAATGACCTCCTTAGTCTTAGAGACGTTCAGGGAGAGGTGGTTGTTCTGACACCACCGTTCCAGGGTGGTCACCTCCTCCCTGTAGGCCGTCTCGTCGCCACGGGAGATCAACCCCACGACTGCTGTGTCGTCCGCGAACTTCACGATGGTGTTTGAAGCTCTTGTTGCCACACAGTCGTGGGTGTAGAGGGAGTACAGGAGGGGGCTGAGGACACAGCCCTGTGGTGCTCCCGTGCTGAGAGTCAATGAAGTGGAGGTGAGGTTGCCCATTCTCACCACCTGGGGGCGTTCCGTCAGAAAGTCCAGGATCCAGTCACACAGTGTTGTGTTCAGGCCCAGATCCTTCAGCTTAATGACGAGCCGGGAGGGCACTATGGTGTTGAATGCTGAGCTGTAGTCCAAGAACAGCATCCTCACATAGGTGTCCCTCCCTTCCAGGTGGGAGAGTGCGGTGTGCAGCACGTGGGCGATGGCGTCGTCTGTGCCTCTGTTGGAGCGGTATGCAAATTGTAGGGGGTCGAGGGTGGGGGGAAGCATGGGGCAGATGAGGGATTTTACCAGCCTTTCGAAGCACTTGCTGGCTATGGGGGTGAGGGCTATGGGGCGCCAGTCATTTAAGCTGGTCACACTCTGTTGTTTGGGGATGGGGATGATGGTGGTGGATTTAAAGCAGGTGGGGACAGTCCGGAGGGAGAGCGACAGGTTGAAGATGGTTGTGAAAACCCCCGCCAACTGATGTGCGCAGGTCTTCAGGACACGTCCAGGGATGCCGTCTGGGCCGGCCGCTTTGCGTGGGTTAATACGCAGAAGGGTCCGGCGAACATCAGCCACAGTGATGGAAAGTGGACGGTCCTGTTCTGCAGCAGTCGTGGAGGAGGGGTGTGGAGGTGGTGGGCAATCCAGATTTTCAGCTGAGGTGGGGGTAGAGGGAGGGGGGGTGACATTGTAGGAGGGCAGAGGTGTTAAAGGGGGGGGAGGGGGATGGGGGCTGGAAGTGCAGGGGGGACGTGGTGGTAAGGGGGGGTTCTGATTGTCTGCAGGGGTGGGGGTGGGGGGGGACATGACACAGGGTCTTGAAGAAGTGTCAAACCTGGCGTAAAAATGATTAAGTTGGTCCGGGTGGGTGGGTGCTGTATTTGTGGGTTGTTGTTTTGGTGCTTTGAAGTCAGACATGGTTTGGAGTCCTTGCCACAAGTGCCTTGGGTTGTTAGAGGTGAGCTTGGACTCCACCTTTTGTCTGTAGTCCCTCTTTGCCTGTTTTATTGTTGTCCTTAGTGAGTAGCGTGAGTGCTTGTGTTCCTCTGGTGAGCCTGAGGTGAAGGCTGTGTTCCGTACATTGAGAGCTGCACGGACATCACTGTTAATCCAGGGTTTTTGATTTGGCTTTGTTTTTATTGTTTTTGTGGGGACGACGTCCTCCGTGCATTTCCTGATGAAGCTGGTGACTGTGTCTGTGAAGTCACTGATGCTGTCGTTCGCGGTCCTGAACATCTCCCAGTCCACGTGATCAAAACAATCCTGAAGGGTGGCTTCTGATTGGTCTGACCAGCAGTGAACGGTCCTATAGGCGGGGGCTTCATGTTTCAGTCTCTGCCTATAGGCGGGGAGGAGGAGGATGGAGGAGTGATCTGATTTGCCGAACGGCGGGCGGGGGAGGGCTTTGTAGCCGTTGCGGAAGGGGGTGTAGCAGTCGTCCAGCGTGTTTTCTCCCCGTGTGTTAAACTGAATGTGCTGGTACAGTTTGGGAGAAATGTTCCTTAAATTGGCCCGGTTGAAATCCCCCGCAACAATGAGTGCGGTCTTCGGGTGCGCGGTCTCCTGCACGTTAATTGCCCGGTGTAGCTCCCGGAGTGCTCTGTCCGTGTCGGCCTGGGGGGGAATATAAACACCGGCGATGGTAACCGATGTAAACTCCCTGGGTAGCCAAAAAGGCCGACACTGCAGCATGAGGTACTCCAGGTCGGGGGAGCAGAGGCTCCCGATGGTCCCGATGTTTTTAGGGTCACACCAAGTCCGGTTAACCATAACACATACCCCTCCGCCCCTCGTTTTTCCCGGAGAGCTCCTGGTCTCTGTCCGCCCGGTGAGCGGTGAAACCCGGGGGCTCGATGGCGTGGTCCGGTACCTCAGCTGATAGCCAGGCCTCCGTGAGGCAGATAACGTTGCAGTTCCTGATGTCTGGTTGGAAAGATATCCGCGCCCGCAGCTCGCACAGCTTGTTGTCCAGAGACTGCACGTTTGCCAGTAAAATGGTGGGGAGTGGGGGTCGGTGAGCACGCCGCCTCAGCCGGACCAGGACCCCGGCTCGCCGGCCTCTCTTCCTCAGTTCGGACACGGACCATGGTCGGACGCCGGCTTGCCTGTCTGTCCTCCTCAGTTCGGGAAAGAGTGTTAAATCCGGAGTGAGGAGGTCACGGCTGTGGTGAGTGCTCGTCTTTCTGATGCTCAGAAGTGACTCTCTGTTATAAGTGATCCTGGGGGCTTTGTTGTTGTTGTCGCCGCCGTCCATTCCAGTCGTGAGGGACAGCAGCATACGTTTAAATTATAGAACCTGAGACTATGAAGAAACCAGAACTAGCAGAAACTTAAATAAAATAACCTAACCTGGCCTAAGTGCACAAAACTAACCTTAAAAGAAAAACCTAAAATAACAAAAATAACCAAAATAACCAAAACAGATACGGAGCTCCCGGCATGTCGCCCTCTCTCTACGGCGCCATCGCCAACAGCAGCAGGTTATCCAGACAATGCACAGTAAATATACACTAAATATACATATCAACACCAGAGATAATATCTATAGTATACACAATATAAATAATATATTAGAATACACTATAAATATACCAGACTACTACAACTAGCTTAGGAAATATAGAATATGAACTAAGAATCTGACAGAAACTATAGGGCTGGGAGTTCTCTGTTAGACAGAGGAAATAGTTGAAAAAAATACACATGAAAAGGAAAATAAAGTGATAAAATGACAGAAAAATCTAAACAAAAGTAAAGTACCCCAGATTTGTACTTGAGTAGATTTACAGATAGTTAACTTACATTCCACCACTGAGTACATACATCGTTGAGTAGTTTAATCTATAATAAAGTATCATACTTTTTAACTTCATAAATTGATAAACGTATTAATTGTATTGTATGTAAAATCATCTGCAGTGGTGGAATGAAACTATGTACATTTACTCAAGTGCTGTACTTAACTGCATTTTTTTTAGGTACTTGTACTTTACTTGAGTATTTTTTATTATTTTAACATGTTATGCTACTTTACACTTTTACTCCACTACATTTCAGAGGGAAATACTGCACGTGAAAGTCGCGATACCAAAATGCAAAATAAGTAATTAAATAAAATAAGTATTGGCATCAATACTGCTCAGTTCAGGATGGACAGGAAGCAGTGTTGTGTGAAGCTGTCGGTCCAGCCGTCCAGAGGGCTCATGGATGAGAAGTTTATCGTCCTGGTCCAGAACGTCTTCCCTGGTTCCCAGCTGACCGTCTACGCCCTCTACCAGTGTGAAGGTGGACACAGCTGGGAGGCGTTCGCTCACTACACCGCCAACGCCATCGGGACTGTGAACGGTACGTGGTTCAATACCTATACCTAGATTGAATTCAGGAAAATTTATTTAGAAATGTTTGCAGAAATCGTGAAGTTTGTGATTTACAGCAAAACACATTCTGTTATAAAATTATGCAGCTGTTTGGAAAGAATTAACATCAAAATGAGAAATCATTTTTCTTGCCTTTTACCTTACAGTTTCAGAGGATCTCAGTCTGGGCGGGACATATTCTGGAGTTGAACCGATGGGTCTACTGTGGAGCCTCAGACCAGTTCCAGGCAGCAAACCTTGGCTCAGGTAGGACAACAAGGATAGAGCTGTTCAGATGAAACCAATCAATACCGAATCAGTATCAGAGTCGACTCTTTCCCATCATCCCTCAGGATGAGGAAGATGAACGTCCAGACTCCCATGGAGGTCAAAATCTCGGTGTACCAGGGTCATCAGACTGAGGGCTTCGTGGATCAGGTGCCGCTGGCCGGTGCGGTGGTGGAGCGCTGGTACATGGCGCCCGGCGTCCGCAGGATCCCGA